>PVKS010030147.1:0-24682 GCA_004027875.1 Aplodontia rufa | reverse complement strand
GAGGAGCAAGAGGCATTAAAGCCAAGTTGTGTCCCCAGAGGGAGCTCTCTGTGTGCAGCTCTGGCCATGGGCAGCTTGAGCTGAGCTCTGAATGTAGATGAGGGTTTAAGGTGCAGCTAAAACCTGAGGTTTTCTTTAGTCTAAACGTTCCAGGGGTTCGGGGGAGAAACTACACAACATATCAAGTCCTGTCTTATTTCAGAGGGTGTCAGGGGCTTAGCAGGGAACATACCTAACCCTGTTACTGACTTTGTTCCACATTGGCCTTAAGAATTGCCAGAAGCAGTCACAATAAGGAGGCTGCAAGCAGAGCAGTGAAATCAGGGTCATGCTAGAAACTTTCTCCTGTCTCCAGCTTCCTCAGGGAGACGGTCTCTCCTGGCCTGTGGCCACCTGTGAGCCGCAGGAGACTGCAGGGAGGCCCCACTTCAGGAAGACGAAGAGGACAGAATGGTGAGTGGCTCTTCTGAACGTCAGCCTTTCTTGGCACCTGCTCCAGGTTTGGAATTTTCCAACCTTCACTCTGGGTTTCTGGCTTAGCCTTGGTGACCAATGGCGGTTGCTTTGCCACCCAGCCATAGTGGCCTCCTCGGGCTCCCACAGCCACCTGCATGGGGCCCAGCTCAAGGAACCTACCCTGTTCATGTGTGGGAGCACAGCTCCTGGGGTTCAAGCACAGGGCACCCTGAGCAGCCTGGAAGGAGGCTGGATGGACCCGACTGGCTTCTGCCTGACCCCCACCAGCCCTCACATGCTGGACAGGAGCCCTGGCTCTCAGCTTCCCAGGACTCAGTGGGCTCCTGCAGGTCCCGGACACAGGGGTCCTGCTCGGCTCCCTGCAGACCACTCATCTGCCCAGTTCTCCAGACTCCGGTCAGACCAGGTCTCTCTCTCTCTCTCTCTCTCTAGAGAGAGAGAGAGAGAGAGAATCAATTTTTATTGAGTTTTTCACCTGGCTTTTGTTGCTCTTACACTTAGTTGGGTACATGGGTTCTGGGGTTTGAACCCAGGTACTTGCGCATGCCAGGCAAGCACCATAACTGCCAAGCTACTGCTCTAGCCCTAGACCAGGCCACTCTTAACACTCACCATGTACATGAGCCAGGGGACATAGTAAGCCAGCCACACATCGGCAGCTGGCCTTACTGTTACAACGGGGTCTGTGTGGCAGTGACAGTGGGCAGGAAGGCAAGTGTCCTTCACACACACTCCCCTCCCTGTGACTCCCTTCAGGGGTGACCCGCAGGCTCCAGCCCTGTCTGCAGGTGCTCTTCCAAGCCACCTGTCAATCAGCCCTGCCCTCTAGCATCCCCTCTGGATGAAGACAGACAAGGTCACCTTTAGCTCATGCCTACCACAAGGCCGGTGAGGCCTGGTGGCACCTGCTAGCTTTCAAATTTACATTGTTGCATTTTGTACCCCTATAGTGTACAGGGTATTTCAGTAACTTTAAAATTCATAAATATTGCTGGAACAATTTTCCTTCTCTACAGTGGCCTTATTCAGGTCAACCAGTGTTTTTCCGACAGTACCCGTGTGCTTCCCTCAGCTCACAGTTGCTAAATGGCTGACACCTTGATCGTTTGAGATTGGAGCCTGTCTCAGACAAAGCTTGAACCTGGATGTGCTCAGACCTGCTGACTTGACTGCAGAGCTCTGAGCATCATGGGTGATTCTGGTACAGGCTCCGACCTCCAGATGACTGAGGACTCTTCTAGCTGGCGGGGAGCTATAAAGCACATTAAGGAGTGTCCACCATACTTTCATGGGAGATTATAACTTGAGAGGTCAAAATTAGGGAGTTGGTGATTAGCCAAGACATTTCGGAGTGGAAAGAGTTAACTACTACCTCTTAGCCCTGGGGCACACTGGATAGAAATCCTCCTCTCAATCCATTTTTTTTTTTTTTTAGAGAGAGAGAAAAAGAGAGAATCAATTTTATTTATATTTTCATCTAGCCTTTGTTTGTTGGACACTTAATTGTGTATGTGGCACTGGAGTTTGAACCCAGGTCCTCTTTGCATCAGGAAAATGTGATGTCACTGAGCCACTGCTCCATCCCCTAATCCTTTAACTTTTAAGAGAAAATCAGAGCAAGTTGGAGACAAAATGTTTTCCAATTATTGTCCTTTAGTCAGAGTTACCCTATGGAATTCAGAGTGCCGTTTTGAGTTAAAAATTTTTTCTTTAAAAAGGTCCTGCTAAACTACTGTGTAGTGAATGCCCGTGTAATAGGATTGTATCCATAAAGTCATTTTTTTTCTTAAAGAACTTTCTGATTATTTTTCTGTAATGAAAAATACAGAAAATACATTCTACAAATGTAAGAAGAGGAAGCTGCTTCGAGTTTCTGTACCACATGTGTGCGTGTATGTGTGTGTGTGCATTGTGCATGCATGTGCCCACACATGTGTGCATCTGCATGTGGGCGTCTGCATGTGTGTATGTGCCTGCACATGTGCATGCATGTGCACTTGTGCATGTGTATGTGCATGTGTGTGTGTGTGTGTGTGTTAGAAGGATCCACCACATGGGCACACATACTTATATAAGCATAGACCCTAGCAACAAATTATTCTAGACGGTACTGGTACATAAAAATCAGGGCAAAAGACGTATTTTTCAAGCCTTTATACTATTGGAGTCTTTCACACTCGGTAGTTTGTATTCTGAGGAAATCCGGGTGTGTCCACATCCATTCCACAGCTATGGAAAGAGAACGCGCCCTGAACCTACCATCCAGATCCCTTGCGTGGTGCTGTGTGTTCTCACGGTCTGTCCAGAGGCCGTGCACACTGGGGCAAGGAGGCTGTAGGCCCTCCCTCCCAGCTTGGGGACCCAGGGGAGCCTCTGCCCTCACAGGACCACGCAGCCAGCTCGCGGGCGCAGACTCTGCAGTGGTTGCGGCTCAGCACACAGAGCATGCGCTGGAACAGCTTTGCTGATGTGCTTACTAAAGCAAGGCAGCACCGACTTTGTCCTCAGCAGAACGTGAATGACGCACCGAATCTATCAGCTCCTAAAATCAACCTTCACGTGATTCCTCAAGTCCTTCCATCATGGCCCGCCCTCCTTCTCTCCGTTTTAAGTGCTCTAGGTGTTTTCCTTGCTTTTCAGCTTCCTCTGAGGGTAGCCGGGGGAGAGGTGGGGTTCAGGTGTGGTTTCCTCCAGGAAGGAGGCTTCCCATTGTGGATGCACAACAGGAGCGACGTGGAGGTGGCATTTTCCAAGCTCCCACCTGGCTTGTGGAGGTAAGGTCTATGTTGCAGTTCAAAGAGGAAACCAGAGGTGAGGTCCCCAATGTGCCACCTGTAGGGGAGTTTTACACTCTTCAAGGAAAAGGGCCTAGTGGGATCCAGCAAGGCTGAATTTAATGCCCCCAACTTTACCTTTGGGATGAACCCAAGTGCCTAAGAAATCAAAAATTTTTATGAAGGCGTTTCATGATTGTTTTTATTGATTCCTACATGTGTTCATCCTCAGCTTCTAAATCCATTGCAGAGAACAAATACACATTTAAATATTTATTATTATCTGAGATTGTGGCCACACACTTCCTCCTCCTCCCACTTGCATCTGCGCCGTGATTGACTGAACAGATGGGTGTCGCACCCAGTTCTAAAAGCCAGAAATCAAGGGCTCTGTGCTTTCTACTAAAAGAAACTGCAGCAGAGGCTGATGAAGTAGCTACTTGCGTTGAAGTTCTCTCAGGGCTTCCTCCTTAATTGGGCAGGGATCCCATAAGATCCTGAAATTTGCACCTAGAGAGCGCCGAAGACGCCTCTGCCACAGTGCGTGTTGACATATTTCAGTCTTCTCTGGGGTCCTTCGTGTCACTGAGCAACGCTCTCTGCCCGTTCTTCCTGCTTGAAATCTTGCCATTTCCGTAAGTTCCTGCTCTTCTTGGCTCCCCCACTGTGTGACTTCACATCTGAGGATCTTAATATCTGCAATCCTGCTTGAATCCAATCCTCCTCTCCATCATGTTTCTGCCATTGTCCAATTCTTACCTCATCTCTTCAGTCTCTATTTTGGATTTCTAACAACTTTCTATAAAAGAAGCAGAGTTGTGCAGGTGTGCTCTAGGAGCGCAGAGGAATAAAGTGCACATAATCTCATGGGGACATTCAAAAAGACAGCGTTGTTCTGGGGCAGAGGACAGAGTGTGGCCAACTTCTTACCTCCTGCCAGGAGTTTGAACTTCATCCAGTAGGCTATTGTGAGCTAGTTGAGGTTTTGGAAATTTGCTTATGTTTTGGAAAGATGGTCTACTAAGGAAGTGGAGGAAGGCCTGGAGGAGGAGACCAGTCTTTTTATCAGACCAGACAAACCACTCTCAGAGGCCAAACTCCCTGAGTGCTGGGCATACAGAGAAGGGAATGTGGAAAGAGTCATGTGGGTCATAGAATCCACAGGAAGTGGGTGTCAGAGACAGGGTGGAAGCCAGAGAGAACAGTTAGGCTAATGTCCAGAAAACTGACTTGACTGGATCGACTGGCGGCAGAACAGGGACACAAACAGAAACCTGAGAAGAGAAGGAGAACAGAAGAGGAGGGCAACCAGCAACTTGAAAGTTGTTGATGTTGATCACCTGCGACCCAAGAGCTAACCCAGGTACAAGAGCTTCAGTCATTAGCAGTAATCATTACAAAGTTTGAGTGATTAAGAAGGTAGTAGTCTTATCTACTAGTATTGAACTGTTCACTAATGTTAAAAATGTTACCTATTAAATAGAAATCTACCCCTAGGCATCCTACCCAAGAGAAATGCTCTCACACATGCAGAGACATGTAAATTGATTTTATGGACATATTGTTGTAGCACAGAAAATTGGAAATATTGTAATTGCCCATGAATGGAGGAGTAAATAAAATGTGGTCTATTAATATGCGGAAATGCTCTGCTCATGGATCAGGTACAGTAGTGTGCTGGTGAACATTTTACAATTAGCTCCTCAGTAAAGCAAGCGTAAAAGCTCTGACGGGTAGCCTTTGCCACCTTCAGTGGAGTAAAAACTGCCACCATGGCCAATCCTAAGTGCGGGTGACATTACTGATACCCAGCAGGGAATGACTCACGCAGGGGCTCTTACAGCCAGGGCAACAACTCCAGCTTGGGGCTGGGACTGTGCCAATGTAGTCACACCGGAAGATGCTGGCATGAAGAGCTAATATAGCCAAGTGAACACATTCGCGATTACAGTATGACCACGTTCCTGCTAAAATGGAGAAAAAAATCAGAGCCGTGATACTGTATTCCCATTAAAAAAAGCTTCTGAAAGGAGAAATACCCAATTTCAACACAAATCTCTTCTGGGACCAAGATGGAGGAAAGTGAAGGTTGGGAGTAGGACCGAGTATCTACTGAAGCAGCTGGCTTTGTCTGGAATGTTCCAGCATATTGAGGAAGGCATGAGTGATTTCATTAAAATCCTTGGAAAACCAAAGCGTGTACACCAAAACTACGGGCAGCGCGGGGCTGTGGCGGTGGCTCAGCGGCTACAGCGCTCGCCTGGCACGCGCGAGTACGTGAGTTCAAACCCCAGCACCACATCCACACAAAGTCTTGGAGCAACGAAGGCAGCATGAAAAACTAAATAAAATTGATTCTCTCTCTCCTCTCTCACTGTCCCTCTTTCTTTAAAAAAATATATGTGCAGTGTTTCTTTGTTTGCAGAATCGTGAGATGCCAGCCATCCCTTGCCACGTGTCGCCTAGTGCGGAAGGACAGGATGCTCCTGTGGTTCAGGAATGGAGGCTGAAGGCTCCAAACAGGGCTCTGATTTCAGGGGACCACACTAGTTCCATGTCAAATCACAGCACTGCCTTCTGAACTCTAGTTCCAGCCACGTCTTCAGGCTTTGTGTCGCATCTTACCAGGGTTTTGTCTGCCTAGCCTTCCTCGAGGACAATAAAAACAAACAGCAAAATCTGTGGGTGGGTGGAAGGTGCTTTTAGAATCAAAATGCCCTTTTGAAGCAATGCTGCTATGGAATGAATGCTGTGTCCCCCTAAGGTCAGATGTTGAAGGCCTAGTCCCCAGTCTGGCGGTAGTTAGAGGTGGAGCTTTTGGGAAATAATGTCCAGATGAGCCCACAAGGGCGGGGACCCTCTGATGGGTTGGTGCCCTCAGTGTGAGCACCAGAGTCCTCCCCAACCCCCTCCCCACATCTCCATCACCATCTCAGAGTTCCATGGTAGATGGAAGTTGGTAAGCAGCATAGCCTCACTTGGGGACCGAATCTTTGACTTCCTGATTCAAAATTACACTGTCAAACAGCCCTGCAGCATAGCTGGAGAAAATCCAGCTCCGGTTGACTTCCCATCCCTCCACGTTCCTCAAGGCTGGACAGGTGGAGGCCCAGCACCTGCGGTCCTGTGACCGGAAGACTACGACGCAGGAGCCGAGCAGAGGAACAGACTGGTGGACGCATTAGGAAAGAGCCCGGGGCACCTTCTTCTCGTAGGGAAGTTAGTAACTCTTAGGAGTCTTAACTGCTTAGCATTCGGAATTCCATGTGATAAGAGATTACTGGTCATCAATATTATGATAAATGACAAGATTTCTACACCCGAGAGAAACACATGCGCTATTCCTAATGTGGGCCATTCAGTGGACCCTTTGAACCAATAGAGCCAGAAGATGACAAGACACCAGCTCATTTTCCAACTTTTGCTCTTTTTCAAGCTCTGCCTACCTCTAGGAGTCTGTCACCTTGAAGCACAGGAGAACTTCCACTGCAGACATGAAACCGGGCAGCTTCTGCTGCTCGTGTGGGGAGCGTGCATGTTATACAGCAGTGATGGGACAGGGAACTTGGCATTCAGAGACGGGCGAGGCTCCTTTTAGCTGTTTTCCGGTGGAGTGGACACAAAGTGTCTCCTTGTCTTTCCCAGCAGGGAGCACACAGTACCTTCACTGAGGTCACTGTTTACCTGAGCAGATGCTGCAACACAGTGGCTGCAGGGCCCTTGACCTTTTCCAACTGGGCGAAATGTTCAGCAAGAACTTTTAACCACGGTGACACCTCGGGTGTCCAATCTGCTGAAACTTGCGCAGGAAACCAATGCTGGGGAAAGCTGTGAGGGTCTGAGCAGATGCTGCCGAGAGACCACAGTGCCTTCAGGGGTAGAGCTGGCTGTGTGGAGAGTGACAATCAGGTGTGATGGGGTAAAATGCATGGTGCGTAATTACATTCAGATTATTCCGAAGGAGAAGTCAAAGTCAACACTTGAAACCGTTTCCAGTGTCAAACCAGGTTCCCTAAAAACATCTTTTCAAACTAACGTTTTAATCAACACGGTTGTGATTGCACTGTTGTAACACACACCCTCTTCCACAATTCTTTACAGACACCGTAACAAGGGAAATTCCCATCAGCCTTCACTGATCAATTGGCAAAGCCTTTCCCTTCGTGCATTGTCCGTGAATGGACAATGAAGCAGGAGTTGTGGAGCTGTGTAACTTTCCCTTGCTCCACCCGGAGACCCCGCTCACTGGCAATGGTTCTAGAAGGGAAGCTAGTTTGCCTCAACCAGTATCTGCTATGGAGGTAAAGATGTTGAAAGGGCTGCCGCCCCATCTTTTGGTATTCCCACAAGGACTTGAGGGAGAAGGAGACTGCATGAGACCTGTTGAATGAAATTCCAAATCATGTCCAGAACTCTGGGGAGAACATGGAGGAGGAGCAACTGAGCAGACCTGGGTTCAGGAGAGGATTTCTATGAGGTGCGCCATCCGCACTCCGCCCTGGGGTGCAAGGGTTAAATCCTTCATATCTATAGGGCCCGGTAAGGCTTTTAATCAATGAAAAATCTTTCAAATGCAAAATGTGGAAGACACTGCTTTGTAACTCGCAGCTCTCTATAAAACTATTGGTTGCTAATGTCGTGACTATTGTATTATTCATGGCTTGGCCAATAGCTTCCTGTGCAATCATTCAAAAAGGTTTTTTTTAAATGACTGAAAGCCGTTTCATCTCTCTGTGCCAAATGGAGTGTTGTCTTATAGAAGCTGAAAATTATGTTTGTATCTAAAATATGGTATTTCTCATTTTAAGAAGTAAATAGTCAATTTGCCCATAAATAAACCCTAATTTGATTGTGCTTTAAAATCTCAGAGTGAAATTTAAATAAATTAAATGATGAATTATGTCTATGAATATAAGACTATGTTTGCAATGTGATTAATCTGCCCCCTCTAAAACCAATTTCAGATTTGCATATGACAAGGTACACTGATTTAATATCTATTTGAATCTAAATACAGATCCTTGGTGACACCAAGAAAGAGCAAAATGTTCCAGATTATTCAAAATGACTCATCAGAAAATGGGTGTTGAGACATTGGTTCTATTAAGATGCTGGGAATCTTTTAGTGAAGGCGGCCACGTACAGAGAATTACAGATCTGGCATTTGCAGCTGAACAAGCAACCTCGCCAACATGAATGGGCCTCCTGTGACATTTTCCAGGAAAGCCTGCACTCTGCCAGGTGTCCAGGTGTCTGGGTCTGGGATCTTTCCTTCACTCTTTCCTTACCTGCCTGCTTCAGCCTGGCTCATGCCCGTGGTCCGCATGAGGTTCTTCTCCAGTATAAGCCCCTCACCCTCTCCACACTGGGACCCCTGCAAGATGGCAAAGGGGGAATCACACCTCTGCCTGTCTACTGGAAATCACTGGTGAGGGCTGGGTGCTCTGCTTTCCTCCCAGTCCCCTCCCTGGGCAGGCCACGCGACCCTGCTCATCTTCAGAGAGCCCCTCTGTAAAGTGCTGAAGCACTCCCTCTTGCCACCTTGTCCTGCAGTAAACTCCAGGAAGTGTGTGTGAAGGGTAGAGAAGGTGGTGGATTAGAAGGAGTGGGGGAGGGACAGCTGTGGGAACCAGAGCTCGGACGCAGAACAGTGGACACAGTCAGTAGGGCGAAGGGTACAGGAAGAAGAGCACATGCCACTGGGATGGTGCTGGGCTGGGGAGGGCAGTGGAAGAACGGCCCGCCTCTCAGAACACTGCCTCTGTGGACTCCAAGACAAGTGGACTCCAGGAAGTCCGTCCACCTGTCTCCCTCCTGCTGTACTTCTTTATTTCTTCCATATTTTCTTTCTTCCTTCTTTCAACAAAGACTTACTAGGTACGTAACAATACTGCATTCATGTTGAATTTCAAAGGTACCCTAATAAAAGAGCAAGATATGATCTCTGCTTAGTATTTAATGTTGAGTCTCAAGAAGATACAAATTTGAAACTCCTCAGAGTGTGTGTGTGGGGTGAGTCTGTCAATCTATATATCTTTCTGTATATCTTATGTAGCTATACGCCTCTCGATCTGCGTAAGTTCAGGCTCCTCAAGTGTGAGTGTGTGCGCATGTCTATCTGTAGACCTGCCTAGCTGCATAGTATGTATCTTACCCTTCCACACATGTGCCTGTTGATCTGTGTAAGTTTAGGCTCCTCAGTGTGTACATGTGTCTGTCTGTAGACCTGCATATCTGTACATTGTATATCTCACCTATTCACATGTGGATGTGTACACCTCTCACCGTTACCCTCCCCCTACCATATATAATGGAAAATGTAGGAGGTGACAAGAGTCTGGGGACCAGGGATGCCACATCCTGTGATGAGAAGGGGGTTGGCCAGGAAAGGTCCCTGAGGATGTGACTTTGAGAGGAAGTATGGCTCAGGCAGGAGAGGACTGGAGGCCCCTGAGTTTCCAGGTTCCTTGTGGGGCAGGGGGCTCTCTGGGGAGCTTCGCTTTTCCATGAGCAGTGAGGCGAGCTGACAGGGGACTGATGGAAAGGGCTCAGAGGAGTAAAGGAATCACCTCTTCTTTCCACGAACCCAATGGAGGCGACGCTGAGGTGGTGAGGAGAGGGCAGCACGGCCGCTGTCTGGTGCAAGCGGCGAGGCTGACACTGAGAGACGCAAGGCTGTGCCATGAGAGACGCAGCCGGGTGGGGTTTGTGGGCTGTGCCCTGGCGCAGAATCCCAGCCTCAGCGCAGGCAGCCTCCAGGCGAGCATCTCCTCTCTGTGTCCAGGGCTGCTGGTGCTAGTCCCTTCCTCTGTGTCCACTCCTCCCTCCTCTCTCCTCCCCCTGCAGACCTTTGTCTGCGGACACTGCCTCCCAGTCGGTGCTCCCTGACAGTCACCCTCACTTGAACCATGTTCTCATGACCAGCTTCCCTCCTCTGCATCCTCCTCCCCACATTTCCACCTTCCCATTGATCCCAGACATGTTCTCCAAACCTTCCAAGTGACCTGTTCCTGGCCGAACCCAGCCTTCACCTAAGCTGTCCAGGGATCACCCCGCTGACCCACCTTGGGGTGCTCAGGGAAAAAGGCAACGTCTGTCACAGCTGGCTGCAGGGAACCTGCACATCTTTACTAATAATTAACCACGCTTTTCCCGTGAAGGTCATCTCAGGCTCCATGGGGTGCTTGCAGTGCTCCAGCCGGCTGGACAGTGGGTTTGCCAGCCCCCTTTAGTGAGGAGGGTCCTGCCAGAGGGCACTGGGCTCCTAATTCCAAGACCAGGCTGCTTTCCGCTTTCTGTAATGGCAGCTGGTTGACCAGGAAGAAGCCAGGAGAGGGCCACGTCCTTGTGTCGTAGCAGGAAGGGCAGGGGCTCTCCCAGGGTTCCTGAGATCAGGGCAAGCACCACTTCTTTCTTCCGAAGGAGATTTGACCTCCTAGTGCAGTCTTGGAGATGTGGTGTTGAGGGATTTGTCTCACAGAAACAAAGAAAGCAATGCCGAGGGCGATTCTGACATTTTGGAATATGTGCTAGGAAAGCTTTGACATCTGTGACCTCAATAATTGGGAGGTTTCACCATGCTGTGAAGGGTGGGGGCCAGCAGGCTGTGCCTGTCAGATGCCATGTCAGGATTGATAAATGCGCTATTTGGTGCTCTGTCAAAACGCTCTTGTGAGCTGGGCGTGATCTCTCCCGCACATGGAACGTGGCTGCACCATCTGCTCGTCTTGGAAGCAGTATCTTGAGCCCCTCTCCCATGCCCAAGCTGGGCCCATGATTCGCCCTAACCTGGAGAGGACTCATGGGTGTGTAGAGGTGCCAGGCTCCAAGTCCTCGTGAGCACAAAGCCTTTGAATACTTTGGGACTTCGGGGGCTTGCTTGTGTCCAGCTGTGGTCCTGGGCTTGATAAATCATCCTCACCATTCCCACCGTCCATTCTGGGATTGCTGGAGCATTGGTTCAGTGCTAATGTTTTTATAATGTGCCTTCTTTACGACAGATTGGGATCACAACGCAGGCTGTTCAGTGCCCTTTGTTTCTCTTCAAACAAGGTTCTTTTAAAATCATCACTCTCGTCAAACCAGGGCTGGTGTCTCTGCTTGGCAGAGCCCACTGTGACCACTGTTGGTGTGGGTATTCTATCAAGGCGCTCCTGCTCCCTGTCAGCCGCAGGGGTCCCATGCTTGGTGTCAGGAGGAGGAGGGTACGAGGCTCTTGATTAATGTTCAAGTCCTTCAAGTACTCTGTCTTTGTGTCTAGGGAGCACCAGGGCGTTGCGGGGATGATGAGGTGGAATCTGTGCTGTCATTGGCCAGTGGCAGACAGCAGCTTGGCACGGCCGGGGGCTCCAGGAACCATAGAGTGGTGGCCATGCACTGGAACTTTCCAAGCCTTGAAGCTTCCCTCGGTAAAAAAGATTGCTTCTGAGACATGGAATAATAAAACATTATGGGAAACACATTGTCTGTCCTGATGCTTGGCTCCTAACACTACAAATGCCAGTTTTCTCTAAGTTCTCTAAGGTTTGTTAACAGCAGAGGGTTTATAGTAGAAAGGAAATCATAAATTAATTTAGGAAGATGAGGCATCCTACTGTGTGACGTGGTACATCACATGCAGGTTATGTACAGGGTGATCATGCAGCAGGAGATCTTCAGGGTACAAGGGTGAGAAGCCCCTGTGAGCCTCATGGCTGGAAGATTGAGGACCTGAGATCCTCCACCCGGGTCCTGGTGCTCATGTGTGAGGCGGGCATCTGGGCTTAGTGTCCTTGACCACAGTCACCCAGACTTGCATGCTTCCTCTGCCAGGAATTCCCAACACCCAGGCACCAGCACACGATTCAGCTCCGCGCACCTGACTCCCTACTGCAGGTGCGGACTTCTTTCCGTAGAGAGCCAGATGGTAAATGCCTGCCACCAGTTTCTCACCACCTCTCAATCCCCCAGTTGTGGTGCAGGAACGGCCACCAATGACATGTAAACCAATGGCCAAGGCTGAGCACGCCCACCAAACTTTATTTCCCAAATTAGACTGTAAGCTGGATTTTGTGGCATGGCTGGTGGCCCCCAGGCTCCTGTTGAGGCGATGCATCTTCTGTTTGTCCTTTCTGGAATTCTGAATGTAAGAGAAATGGAGCAGCATTGTTTCCTGAAGCCCCAGCACCTTGGCTCAGATGCGGGCAGAGTGGCAGGCTGTGCTCTTTGCTCAGCTCAAGATGGGCCTCGTGGGCACGTTGTCGAGGTGATGAGATCCTGTTATCTTATGAACCAAAGATCATTATTTTTTAAAGTCAAACATAGAAATTCGTTCAGAATGTTCCAGAAGACATGTCATCAATGGCTGGGGGACAAGAAGTTCCATGTCCTTATGGTCGTGAGGGAAAGATGGAGCAGCTGGTTTTCTTCGGTCCCTCTTTTTCTTCGCAGTCTCCCGCAGACAGGACAGATGTCGAGGATGGGCAGGGGCCCTGCTTCTCCAGTGTGTGGTGCGTGGATGCACCCAGTCAGACCCTACTTGAGCTCCAGTAAGCGACACCTCCACTTGTTCCCTTGGGTCCTGACCACCTGGGAGCTGGCTGCCGCTGCTCGTGAAAAGAGGCACCCACCCAAGGAGTAGCTGAGCAAAGTCCACGGGACAGAAGCAGAGGACATGAACGGAGGCAGGGAAGGGGCGGCCACCTCAGCCCAGCCTTGGAACCCTCATCCTTTCTCAAGGGGGAGGACAGACGCCACATCTCTGAACACGAACACCCAGCGCCAGTACCCGGTTTCCACATCTCCCGCTGCACCACTGCTGAGGTCTCAGGGCAGAAGGTGGAGCAGCCTAGGCACTTCAGGGAACCCGGAGAGCCAGCTCCCTGCCGCACTCACCCTTCCCAAGCTGGAGGCAGGTGGAGGAGGCACACATTCTGCTGGACAGACACAGGCCAAGGTGCACGTGCAGGCGCGGGAAATGCAGAACCCGTCTCTGTACTCTGAGAAGGTGACGCTGGCCTCCACTCAAGGGGACACCTCCATGGAGGAGCAGCAGTGCCGGGCTGGGGCAGGCTGCAGGGTGCTGCTCCCTCCTCCGTCCTTCCTGACATCTTGTGGTTGGGCAGCTAAACCCCTCTCACCCTCAGTTCTTCTGTAGAGTGGACATGCTGCAGTTGGTAAATACCATCGTTCCATCTGCTTCCAGTGCTGCTCTCAGGATAATGCACAGTCCCCAAGAAGCCTTTTGCGTGTTAGAGGCTAGGGCTGGTATCGGTGGCGATGAGCGTTTCTCACGAATTCAGCCAGCATGGCTCATGACAGTGATGACAGAGCCACACGCCCCCACCAAGGTGGGTCTAGCGCGTGTGACGTGGGACGCACCCAGTCAGCCAGTTTTGCTGAAGTGACATGCATGTGCGCGTGGGGCTGCCCTCAGCACCTGGAGTCCAGTGAGAGGCAGAGGGTGCAGGGGAGGGGGCTGGCTTTGCGGTTGGGCATGCTTAAGTCCAAATGCAAGTTTTGTTGTTTTTTTTTTCACTGAGAAATAAGGTGGCTTTGTACAATGCGGACTCAGACTTGTTTTCCTCGAATGTGAGATAAGAGCAACATGTAAGATACAACTCCACAGCCTCATTACCATGGGGGAGGGTGACATTAAGGAAGAGCTCAGGAACCTCTCATACTACGGTAGATGTGATTACTCCTGCCCCCCATGTGCAGGACAGGGTGGAGGAGAAGGAGAAAACCCCACACAGAGGCAAGGGCATAGGAGTGGGGCTTTGAAGTAAGCCTAGGAGTTCACAAGTCTGCCGAGTGCGAGACAATGTGAACCTCTCTCTAAGAGCTAAGAGCTGAGCAGAGGCCAGGCCATGAGCCCTGAGATTGACTTGATTTTCCTGGCTTTCAGAAAGTCATTCTCTCTGGAGAGATCTGACAGTTTAGGAATGTTTTCAAGAGATTTTCATATTATGTGCATATTTTAATTTATCCTTTCCTCCTTCCTAGCTTCATGCCCAGAAGAACACTGTCAGGAGGGCAGAAATGAGCAGCATTTATTTTCTGGCTTTGACAGGTCCGCAGAACTCCTGGGGGAAAGTGGCGTGTACAGAGCTCACCACCAACACTGGATCCAGCACTGTGAGAAGTGAGGTCAGGGCTGGCGATGACTGGGTGCCGGGAATGTGGGTGGGGACCAGGAGCAGGGTGCTTGTGCAGATGTGTGGCTGTGTGATGAGTGTGCCGGTGTGCATGACTGTATTTGTGGTGTGTGGTTGTGTTGGTGTGTGCGTGTACTCACGTGCTCAGGCTGGATGGGTCTGAGTGTGTGTGTGAGTGGGTGGGTCCTTATGTGTGCGTGTCTGCACCCTGGCATGATGAGTCCAAGCCTGTCCTGGGTGGAGTATGGTGCCTGCTGATCCTGGGTCATGCGGGAGCAGCTGTGGGCCTGGGTGCTTGGGACCATCTTGCCTGGCCACCCGTGAACACAGGAAGCCAGGTGACTTTGGCTGCAGGGTGGCTCAGCAGTATGTCCTCAGTTCCCACCTTAGCATGGAGCCCTGCTGGGCCTCTGGTGTTGGGGGCTGGACAGATGCCATCAGCACCGACGAACTCTCTAAACAATGCTGGGGAATGACACAGCAGCGTTTGGAGTGGGATTACAGGGATGTGTAAAGCTGCCATCCCACTAAATTGGGCTGCTGGGGGAGCAATCTGGAGGGGCGCAGGAGTGGGCTTGGGGTGGGGTCAGAGCAGATGGGTCCCACGGGCCTTGCAGGAGCTTTGGTTAGCTGGGGAAATTCCTCTCAGGAACATCCACATAAGGACCCGAGCGTCACTTCATAGCAAAATCGAAAGGGGTGAGAAGAATCACCAATTTTTTCTTCACTAGAAGAAATCGATGTTTTTAAGGTGGAACCTGCAGTAGGTCAGTAAGGCTGTTTCGTCAGGGGTAACGGGCACCGGCGGGCAGGACATGCTATAACCAGCTTCGCTTCCTGGGCTTGGTGTTAGTGTGGCTCCATGGCTGTTTATCAAGGATGTGCTGTGCTGGGGAGTGGGTTGTAGGAAGCAGTAAGAGCTGGAGTGAGCTGGAGAGACCGAGAGAGGGGAGGGATTCTGAGGATGAGTTTGCTGGTCTCCTTCCATAAGTCAGACCCTGACCATGGATCTTGATTTATTGCCAGATACTTACCATGCCCAAGCCTATGCTGTAAATATTATCTCCATTTTACGGACAAGGAAACAGGCTCAAAGAGGTTAGGCAACTTAACCTAAAGCTCAAAGAAACTAAGTATTAAGGACTTTGGTACCGATTCCTTAACTGAGCATTTCACAGCTGTATCAGTCAGCTTTGCTGCAGTAACAAACAACCCTAGACCCCAGAATATCACTGACTCATAGAATAGATGCTTACTTCCCCCTCCCGGGTCTGTGGTTTTACAGTGACTGAGCTTTGATTGGCTAGGCCTGGCCTGGCCCCCGTCTGCAGGTGGGCTAAGGCATCCAGACTCAGCTGAAGGAGGAGCTTAGGCTGAGCTCTGCACCACCCCACATCTTCCCTTTTCCAGGATGTCACATAAGAGGAATCATGAGGTAAACAGGAGTTTCGATTCTTTCACTTAGTGAATGCCTTTGGCGATCAGCCCTTTTTATCACCAAGTGATTGTTGTGAATGCAGTGGAGTGGTCCATTTATCCATTTCCCAGGGCAAACAGGTTTGTTCTACTCCTGATTTTTTTTTTTTCAATGAGAATGGGCTGCTGTCAGTATTCTCTCCTGGAAGTGAACTCTAGTTTTCATTTCCCCTGGGTAAAATCCCAAGAGTGGAACGGGCAGGTTACAGGGCCACCATACATCTGTCATTTTCAAAGCGTGCCAAAGTTTGCCGTAGAGTTTCTGGGGCATTGCCACAGCTATAAGGTACGAATATTCCACTTTCCAACCTCTTTTCCAGCACTTGGTGTTATTGTTTCAAAATCATTTTTAATGCACAATATTCCCAGGTAGCTGAGCGTACCTTGCTAAGATGTAGAGCTGATCACGCCTGCCCATCCACTCGTTCATTCTACATTCATTTAGAAACATGCATGTGAGTAGTTTTATTTCATTATTGTTTTAATTGGCTCTTATCTAGTGATTAATGATTTTGAACATCTTCCTCTGTTTCATTACGGTTTTGAAAAACTCAGTTATTATTTCCTGGAACTTAGTACAGCAACTAAAAATGAGAAAATTTTGTTTTACTTCATTTGTTTTCCCTCCCATTGCTATTTGTATCTTTTTTTATATCCAAGTTTCTGTCTGGCACTGCATCCTTTTTGGATGTTCAGCTTTGCCGACGATACTCCACTTCCTCCATTTTTAGCAGAGAGAAGTTTTAATTCTCCTTCATTTTAGAACCACATTTTCATTTCACTATGTAGAGCATTTTGGATTGGGAAATTTTTGTTTGTCCATTGTTTTGTTTTTTCGGAAACTTTGAGTATCGCTCCATTACTTTCTGGATGCCATGGTGTTTAAAGAGATGTCTGCTGTAATTCTGCTCCTCTGTAGAGGACATCTTTGGTTTTCTCTACTTCCCTTGAAGATTTTTTTGTTCCTATTTGATTTTCTGTAGTTCATTTTTTTAAACAGCATGTCAAATTGTGGTTTTGTGTGTGTGCATGTGTGTGTTAGTAATTATTCTGCTTGGTTTTCTCTAAAGTTTTGAATTCTATGAATTGGTGCCTGTCATGGATTTTGGAAAATTCTTCAACTATTTCTCCTTTTCTCTTCTCTCCTTTTTCTTTCTGAGACCAATGACCTATTTTTTTACATGGCTTAATATTATTTCACAGCCCTTGGACGATCTCCTAGAAATTCACTTGCTTCTCTCTTTGGTGCATTGGTTTAGGGCACTTCACCTAACCTATGTGTATCAAAGTCTCTTTCCCTAGCCTTGTGAAATGTGGGTGGACTGTCATATGAATCTCATAGGGGTACCATAACAAAAAGGCTACCATAAAAATCTAGGTGGATCACAACAGACACAATTCTCTCGTAGTTGCAGAGTTAGAAAAAATCCGAAACCAAGGTTCCAGGAAGGCCAACATCCTATGCAGAAGCGAGGAAGAAACTTTCCTTGCTTTTTTCCAGCTGCTGGTGGCCCAGCACTCCAATCTCTACATTCTCATATCCACATCTTCTCCCTTTGTGCCTCTGTCTCTGCAATTCTCTTTTTCCTTCAAAGAACACCAGACTTTGGTCTAGCGCCCCCCAGTCTAATTTGGCCTTTAACTGATTACATCTGCAAAGACCTTGCTTCATTATAAGGTCCCTTTCAGAGGTTCCAAGTGGATAGGAATTCAGGCCAACACTCCTCAACCCAGTGGATGTATAGATGGCGTGTCGCAGCTCTGTTTATGTGTTTGCTAAGCCATTTTTAGACCTTCATCTGTGTTTTATTTTCCATCTAAATTCCCTATACATTCCGGCATGCTGACCATGCTTTCCAGAGCCTCCAGCAAGGTAATTGTTTCCTGAGTGACAGTTTCCAAGTCGGCGTCATACCTGAGTCTCATTCTCTCATTCTCGTGGCTAGTTTGTCCTCTGTCACTCGGTGGAATTTCCTTGCTTTCTTTATTTCTCATGATTCTGGGCTGTAGCCAGACATCTTGTGCAGATCTGTAGAGATTGACATAAATGTTTTGCATGCCTGAAAATGGATGCACCTGTTTTACTGCTAGGACTTCAGTGTATTGGTTTGTGTCGGTCTCCTGAGTATTTGGGCTGCGTATTTTTTAATATCTGAAAGTGATCAGATTGTCTCATCAGTGTCAGGTAAGAAAGCAAAATTAAACTCAACCAAACCTCTTGTGCTTCAGCAGGAGTTGGGGGCAGGGGCGGGCTTGAGAGCCAAGCCCTAGGAGCCATAGGAACACAACCTATTTTTGTAGTTTCTCTGCTGATTTTTGCCCAAGTGTCAGGTATTTAGTGGTCTCCAAACAGCTATGCAGGTAGCCTCAGGAGCATACTATTTAAAGGAACCTCAGGGTGAATTCTTTTGTGAAAGAAAGAAAGAAAATTCCCTCCTTCGCTCTTGTGTTTATTCTTGTTGTTTTTCCCTTTCCTTTCTTCATCCAGAGTACTTTGTGTATCCAAAGGCCATGTTCTGGGCTCAGGATACTGAGATGAAAAAGTCAAGCTCTCTACCCCCAAGAGCTCCTCCAGATAGAGGGGAGAAATCAAAAATACGTGTTTCAGATTTTTGCATCCGGCATTTGAATGCAGAGTGGGGGCACGCTAGGCTCTGAAGGGGGATGCGCCCCCTTTCTGGCTCGCTCCCTCTTTGTTTTTTGGCTCCCAGTAGATGCACGTCTGTGTGTGTGTGTTTTAAAGTGCAGCGAACCGCACAGTGAAGTTCTTTTTCTCTGCAGATTTTGTAGGTGTAACATCTCAGCCCACACAGCCCACCTGCTCCAATCTCTGTTTCATCTTTAACAACTGGTGTTTTTATCAGTGGTGCTGACTCTGGATTAGTTACTGAGGCATGAAGCAACCAGACTGGCCTGAGTTACCCAACCTGTCGCTAAGACCGGTAGCCTGGTGTCTAAGTGACAGTGGCCAGACCACCTGTCTGTCAGAGAAAGGCCATGGTCCTGGCATGGCTACTCCTGGGCTCTCTTTCTCAGTAAACACAGAAGATGCTGAAAATACTAGTGTGATTAAAAAAAAAAAAAAGAATTTAAGGAAGCAAAAACCTTCTCAGTATGCAGGTGTGTGATTAACATTTAAGTTTCACTTTCATAGGAAATTTTGGCTCTTTTTTAAATAGATGTCATTTTATGGGAAAACGACATATTTCCTGGAGTTTGTGGGGCTACCCTGAGGGACTCTATGGAGCTCTTAGACCCTAGAGGGACTTTCCTGTGCCAGAAAGGTAGGGAAACTATTGGATAGCTTATAATTTTGATCAGATAGAAATTTGTGAGAATCCTAATTAGTTAACGACTATGCTGATTGTAGATTTTGGAAGCCTTTGTTGATGTCCTCACTCTCCATGAGGAGCCCCTATTAGTCACCCATGTGCGAGTCTCATAGGACAGCTGCCCTGGGGCTGTTTAGAAGGATCTTCTCTCTCATTCTATGGGTTTGCGTGATAATTTGTGCATTCCGCATCTTCAGATTTCGCCATAGTCATGTAACTGGCTGAACTCAGTGAGAAGCAAGGCAGAACACTGACTATTGCTTCCGGGCGGAACTTCAGGATCCAGAATATGCTTCCCCTCTTTCTTCTCCACCTGCAGGCTAACCAGCAACATCCCACATAGACGCTGCTCTGCCACCAAGCGTCCTAAAGATAAAACATCAGCGACGGATGTGCAGAGGCAAGGGGGACAATCAGCATGAGCCCTCCTGACCAACGTGACTAGTGACTCAAACCGAGCCCATCTGCGGTGACACACAAGGAGAAGCCACTCGCTTGCTTTCTTGCCTGTCCTGCAGAGGCACGGACATGGCACCCAGCACTGGCCAATGCAATGTGTATCTTGCAACACCCTTAATGTCTCCAAGTAACAGTAGCGCAGCTAATGGTTAAATTATTCCGCAAAGTAAAATCAACAACTCTACAGTCAAGGTACCCTGTAACCCAGGTTAGTCCAGGAGTAGATTTTGCAGTGTTTAAAACAGACCCTGGCGAACAGTGGCCCAGAACCGGATCATGCCAACAGTCAGCTACTGTTGCAAATGAGGCTGCGCAGGGACTGACGGAGCCCGTGCTTTATCTCTGGCTGATTAGCTACAATGGAGAGCCTGAAGCTCACCAAGCCAAAAGTGTTTGCTACCTCCCCCTTTCCAGAAAATGTTTGCAGAAATAATAGTTTAAATTCTTCCTATATGCTGACTTTTTGGCCAAACTTTCAAGGTGGATTTAGTAGAGCGGGCTCAAGGCTGTGTCTCCTGAAAAGTGGCTTAAACGGGGCTGCTCGGTGCTAAGGAAATCAGCGAATCCCAGGCGCTGGTAGGAGACACTGAGATTGCTTCAACTTGAAAGCTTAGCAGCTCCTTCCTTGTCCTCTGCCTGGATTTCAGCACTTTCCATTGTCCCTTGTCCAGCTGAGATCAGGGTCACCCTGATGCTCCGTGAGATGCAGAGCTGAAAGCAGCAGTGGTTCCTGGGCCCAAGCCCCTGTCTCTCCTCTGCGCCTGACTCCACCAGGTCTCAGGGAGGACACAGGGTGCTCTGCTGGCTGTACTCTCCAACAGCATCGTCCCTTCTCGCTGGGGACGTCTCCCTTTCTCCTTATTCTCCCAGCATCGTAGATCTGGAAGCTGAGTCTGCGATCACAGGACCTGGATGGGCCTCATGCAGAGATTTCTAGTGAACTGCACTGAGAAGAGCATCAAGGACCCTCGAGCCAGGGACTGCACAAAGCTGCTGGTTAGGAAGACTTGGAATGGTGGCCCATGCGCTCCGTGCAAACTCAGGCAGGAAATTAAACCCTGCTTCAGTGCCAAAGGAAATGCCTCTTGAGCAGCGGCGCCTTTCAGCTGGTTTCTGCTCACAGCCTAAGCTGGCACTCAGCAGTCCCAGTACTCCAGGCCCTCAGTTTAGATCCATCTACTTCCTCTTGGAGGAATCTATTCAGTCACATTCAACCCCACCCCCTTAAGCAGGCTGTGTGCTGCCGTGGTCCTGAGTGAGGGTCCATCCCCAGGGCCACCCCACTCCACCTCGGTGCAATCTTGGATTTTCCTCCCTGTAGAGGTGGTGGACTCCCTCTCTCCTCTTCTAGCCTTCTGCATTGCTGTGGATGTGGGTGAGTGGAGCTTGTCAGCCGCATGGTTTTATAAAGATATTTCCAGGCCAAGTTGCCTGGACGGATTGTTCGATCCTGGTTCTGGGGCCTCCAGGAGCACACGTCTCAGGCAACACCTGAATAGCTGCCCACTGGTTTCTGCTCTGGGTTCCATCTGTGTTGCTCTTGTGTCCCCTGCTGGCTTTCACAGAAGAGGAGGGCTGGCACCCTGAGCTCTGTCTCAGACCTGAGCTCTGAGGTTCCCTTCTCTGACTTCCCTGCCTCTCACCCACAACCTGCGTTCCCACAGGTTCTGCTGTGGTGGGACGTCCATGTCCCCTGCTTCTGGAGTTGCTTCTTTGTGTAAAAAGTTAAATTCGCACAGTTGTCTCTAAAATGAGATCCAAGCCTATCTGGGGGTATTCATGACATCCTTCTTGTTGTAGTAACCACAGCTCTACCTGAGACTTAGCATATATCTGATGGAAGAAGCAGAGCACTGAGTCCTTGCCCTCTTCTAGGAGAGGAAACTTATCCACAGCACATAGCTCTAACGCTGAAAGGCACTTAGAGTGAGGGATGTGCCCATGACTTCCTGTGATTGGGGCAGAGGCTCCTGTCCCTGCCTGGCCTTTGCTTCACGTGTTACTTTCCTCCGCCACATTTGGACAGCCCATCTCCTCAAGCCTCCCCCTTTCCAGGGGTTTCACTCAAATCATCATTACATTGGAAGGAAAATAGTTATGAAGTGCTTCTGGTTTGTAAGCGTCATGCTGGGCAGGGTGAAATGGAAGGTTACTCTGCCTCACTGCCAGCCACGAAGATGAACTGGTGTGGACAGGTCAGCATGCACGTCCCAGTGAAGGGTACTCACCAGAAGTTCCGGGAAATGTCCTGGATGTCCCCGTGGAGGGAAAACTTTTTTTTTTTTAAATCCTGACCTCATCTGCCAGAGGGGCCCAAACAGCCCAGGGAAGCCTAGGGTGCCTGAACCTCCATCGAGACGTTCACTCCTCCATCACTCGTCCCTGGCTCTCTGTGCTGCCCGCCCGGGCTCACCTTCCCCCCAGGTGCTTTCCTCCTGCTGACTGGTGCTGCTCCAGTTCAGGCTGGGCCCAGATAAGCCCGGTAGTCAGATGTCTCCTCCACCTGCTGTAGGTCCCCGGGCCCAGCCTGCCGATTGCTCACAGGACCTTCCTGCACACAGTTCTTCCTGGCCAGTGTCAGCAGCCGCAGTCCTGGATCTCTCACTGCCCCCACCCTTGGGTAAACCTCAGAATCCCTGGGACTTGCCTCCCTCCTGTGCCTCAGGGCAGGGTGCCATATTGGGCCTGGCAGGAAGAACATTGACCTGATCCTGAGTTACTGGTGCTTCCTGTGCTCTGTGCTGTCAGAATGGCCTTCTCCCTGTGAGGCTGAACTTTGCCTTCTGAAGATGCCCAAGGGTCCGGCACGATGGCCTCGCAGCTCCTCATTTGTTGTCTTTTCATGGGGACAAAGATCACAGCCGATTTCCACCAGGAGGAAATCCCTTTGGCTCACCACTGTTATTCTCTGATCCTCTACTTGAAGAGATGGAACACTGAAAAGTCCATTTTGCAGAAGGGAAAGCAGAGGAGGACAGGGGAGTGGCTGATTTGCATGTGATTTCAATACTGGTTTCAAGCGTGGCTAGGTATTATACTTGCTTGAGGAATATTTAAAAATTCTTCTCCAAGGCTCCCAACTCTGTTGGCTTGGATCTGTTGGTTTGGGGTGCTGCATGGGCCCAAGGGATTTTCAAAGCTCCCCAGGGGTGTCTCAGGAACAGTCATGGCTGTGAACCCTGCACCAGCTAAGGGTCAACCACATCAAATTAGACGCAGGTATTCCATCCCGAGCCCGAGCTCAAGGGATCATTTCTTGAGAGGCGGGGCCTGGGGCTTCTGGATGTCCCAGTGCCTTGGAGTTTGGAGAGGGAATCAGGAGGTCAGGAGATGGCCTCATGACTCACTGTTCCACCTGTACTTTATGCCACCATCATCCTCAAACTCTTCCTGCTGTTCACGATGACTTTCTTGCCAGAACCAGCGAGTGACCCTCGTTCAACGGTCTCTGGAAAAATCATGATTTTTCTCATTGGACAGGAAACTTAACTTTTGTTTTTCCTTAATAAAAGAAATTATAAAAGGTTTGTCTTTTGTTACCAAAAAGAAAAAAAATCACAGAGTTTTAGAATCTTTGGGGTAAAATGTTTACTGCAACCTGCAACCTCGTGTCATCGGTGTGGAAGAAGCCACGGTGAGGAGAAGATGACAGCAGTTACCGGGGGTGCAGACCTCTCCAAGGACTCCACAGGCTGCGAGGACAGCACAGAACGACCCCTGGAACCACCGCGCCTGGAACCACCGCGCCTGGGTGATGGGACTTTCTAGACTTTCCTAGCAGCTCACCATGTGGCTGAAGAGAGGGCACAGATCTGAAGGCTGATAGGCATGGGGACAGCTCAGCCCTTCACATTCACACCCAGGAATGGCCCCTGACCAGCGCACAGAGCTCGCTCTGAATCAGCTCTTCCCGGGATTCATTGAGCAAATATCACAGCAGCCCGACTCCTTTCCAAGGGTTTTCTGGCCTTCTCCATTTGTTAAAACCTCCTGCTCACCTACTGGGCTACGTCTGGGTATAACAAACTTGTAGCAACGAGTTTGTCTTATTCTGTGTGTGCTTTTTATTTTTTGAAAGGAGCGTGTCATGGTGGAGCCTGTGTGTGTGAAATCTTATATCTGATTTCTACACCTAATCATTACCACCAAAGCGTCACACTTCACTGCCCAGGTGTCTTGTTACAATAATACTTTGAAGATTAGACGATTTCCTTGCCACATGATTGCTGCATCTTTTCCCTTGAATGTGTCCCTGACTTTCCCAAACACATCACAGCTAAATTCTTCAGTTCCGCATTCCTGTAGCTCGCACGCTCATTCCAGTGGCAGCGCCTCCTACCTTGCATTACTATAGCTGGCAATTCCCTCGTCCTGCCACTTCCTAAGTTCCTCGAAGGCAGATGCCACATCTTCTAAGACACTTAATGCAGAGTATTAGGACGCAGGCCATCAGGAAAGCTGGCTGAGCTGAACCAGGTTCCAGAATTCATTCTGAATTCCTGATACGCAGTCGACACCTATTTCACTCTGTCCGAGGTTCCAGGAAAGCCCCTCATCTTCGCCGGGATTAACACCCTCCTTTGTTTTCCCCCTCAAATCAATCGTATGAATGAAGTTTAACGTTGTAATCAAATGTAACACCAACAGGTTCATGTCATCATTAAATTCTGTTCTCTCATATTTTATTGGTGCATCATAATTGTACCTAATGGTGGGATTTGTTGTTACACATTCATACGTGCACACAACGTAACAATATAATTTGGTCAACCTCATCCCCAGTATTTCCCCCTATTTATCTCCCTGCTATTTTCATGAGATCCTCCTCCTGCTACACCTTTCTTCTCCTTTTCCTCTCTAGCTTCCACAGATGAGAGAAAACATGTGACCCTTGACCTTCTGAATTTAGCTTATTTTGCTTAATATGATGGTTTCAAGTTCCACCCATTTTCCTGCAAATGACAGAATTTCATTATCCTTTATGGTGTGTGTGTGTGTGTGTGTGTGTGTGTGTGTGTGTGAGATCACA
>PVKS010030146.1:0-24690 GCA_004027875.1 Aplodontia rufa | reverse complement strand
AGTGAATTAAGTTTATTGATTTGTGTAGGTTGAACCAACATTATATCTCTTGAATGAAACCCACTTGATCAGGTTGTATTAGATTCTTGATGTGTTTTTTAATGTGTTTGACTAATATTTTATTAAGGATTTTTGCATCTCTTCATTAGAGATATTTGTCTGTGGTTTTCTTTGCTTGATGTATCTTTTTGTGGTTTTAGAGTTAAGGTTGTACTGACTTCATGGAATGTTTTTGGGAGTATTCCCTTCCTTTTAATTTCACAGGATAATTTAGTTATTAGTTTTTAAAGTTTTGGTAGAAGTTAGCTGAAAGTCCATCTGTACTGGGGCTTTTCTGTAGTTTTTCAATTATCCAGAAATAACTGAACTTGGATTTTAGAAAAATATTAGCTAAACTATTAATTGGGCTACAGATATGCCTTTATAATTATTTTTTCTTTCTTCATTTTTTTCTTCCAGAAAATATTTCATTGCAATTCCTTCTCTGATTCCTAGATGTCTGTATAGATACAAATATTTGTGTTACCCACTAAGGATAAACTCTTCCACTAGCTTTGTTGCTGAGGCTGGCTTTCAACTTGTGATCCTCCTGCCTTAGCCTCATGACAGTTATTGACAAGGGTGAAACACAAGTTTTGAGAGCTGGAGCATTTGTGGAGACACATGATGATAATTGTTGCATTATGAATGCAATTAATCTCACTAAGGTGGGTCCTTACTATGGTTAAAATGGCAATTTTCTATTATGTTATTTATATTTTACCACATAAAGATAGAAATTTAAAGCAGATGAATCTTTAAAACATACAGAAGTGGAAGTTGTAAATAGTATATATGAAACTTCTCCTGAGTAGAGTTAGAAGTAAATTCCTTTTTTTCCTTCTTACTTCATTAATGTTATGGAGGCCTTAGAAATGAGGCTAACAGGCCAATTTGGCTAATTATGAGCTCTGCGTATTGAGCCCACAAGGATATCAATAATCAACCTGTGCTTTTAGTCCTTCAGTTTAGTGTCTGCTGTTCTGAGAGCTGCACAGTTAGTTCTTCTTCTGTAATCATCAGAATCAGGAAGCTTCTATCTGATTCAATCTTCTAACGAATTCTGCAGATGAGACCTGTGGCTTCCTTGGGAACCAGGTTTGGTTGGGTCTGGGATCTGCAATTCTTAGTCATGACCCAGCAAAGAAGCACTGTAGTTAGTAAGTGCAGAGGGAGCCCTGGGTCTTAGAAGGACTATTGGAAGTAGTATTTTCTCACGAATACAACATCACAGTTTAGTAGTTAGTTGGAAGGTGCAAGTAAGAAAAGTTGCAAATATGGGGATTGTGAAGTTTATATTTTAAAGGTAGGGGAGTCAGAAATCTTTTCCGAAACTGGCTCTCCACCCATTGAATTCTACTTCCCATGGAAATCTAACCCACAACACCACAGATGGGTTCTTCAAAAGTGTTTCCTAAGCACTTTGAAAAGAGTGTGGTGGTGATGATCAGGTTGAGGAAAATGACAGTAGCCATCACAGCATGAAGCGATGAAAGGGCTTCCCAAGTTGCAGGTGCTGAGCATTGTGTTCCACATTATTCATTCTTTTTGCATCATCTGACTTTAGGTATATATGCCCCTTTTATTATTATTTTTAGAAAATTTAAAAAGTGTGTTATACTTATGTACCTTGTACTCATTTGCTAGGTAGCAAAGAGTGAAGCTTGTTTGCATTTGGCTGATTATGACACTGGAGAATCCTGGCAGATTGTCCTATTAATAAGTCATCTAGTCATTTCACTTCCCTGTCATGCAGAAAGAGACCCTAGCACACAGTGCTCTTCCTTTTGGAATTCCTGCTTCTCACAGAGCTGACCAGTGGGTGGCACCTGCTCTATCCACTATGGAAGAATAGCCACAGAATATAGGAGAGAGATCAGAAAAAGCATAGGCACATGATCCTTCAGGACAGATATTTCTCTTGCACCCACTCCAGAATATTAATGCACCTGAGCACATGCTCCTCCATACTTTTAAATAGTCCACTCAATCTCCAAAGGAGACCTAATGTCAGGTTTTAATTTCATTCTTACTCACAGAGCTGGAAAGACTTTAAAACAGACCTAAAATGTACTCATGATTAGGACCTCAGCTTAAAACTTTCTGTTAGCTGTGACTTTCTACAAATATTTAGTGGACCAGATTCAGAATCTGATATTTTATTTTTGTTTTGCTAGTTCCAGTTATCACTACTGTGACACAGAGCAGACCATTATGTCTTGAGACACAGCATTGTTGATTTCTACCTAAGACAACTGCAGTGAATCAGGATTAAACAGAAGATAGGTGCTGTTCATGTGATTAATATGTGATGCATGTGTAAAATTAGGGCAAAATAAAATTTAGATATTATTGTTACTATTACTCATGATAAAGTCATTCTTTATGCCATTCAACTAAAACATGCAGTGATCTGAAGGTACTGTTTTCATGTTTCTGGATTGGCCATTTTATATTTGAATCTACAGATTATACGCTGTATAATTATGAAGAATATCTTTCATTTTTGATTTTCCTATGCTTTTCTTTTTTCTTTCTTTCAGGGCTGAGGACCGAACTCAGGGCCTTGCGCATGCTAGGCAAGAGCTCTGCCACTGAGCTAAATCCCCAACCCCTCCTATGCTTTTCTTGATGCAGGGAGGCATAGTTTCTTAAATTTATAAGTCAAAGGAATTTCCCCGAAGTTATTAGTATAAAATAAGGTGTAGTGAAATGTTTCTAATTTCCTTTCACTAAAAGTATGTTTCCTTAATAAGGAAGGCTGTTATTTTTATCAATTTTTTCCTAAAAATGTGCATTTTATTGTGGTCATGAATTTGTTCTCTCCTCTGCTCCTGGATGTCCTTCATTGTTTAGTTCAAGTCTAGAAAATAGTGCAACAGGTAAAACCCAAGGTGGTTATCCATGTTTTGGCTTTTCCCTTGGATAACAAAGTTTATATCCATTGATTGCTAATGTTTTGATAATGTTTCCCCCTCAGCTGTATTTCTATATGCTTCTAATAAAAAAATAGAAAATAGGTGGGGTGGAAGAGTGAATGACACAGAAGACAATAATGAAAGAATATATAAAGACTGGGCTTTTCTCCACTGAGATGTGTTGTTGGTATCAGGAACCCAAGCTAGAATACTCTCCTTGTGAATACCTGACTTCAAATGTTGACAGAATCGGGGGGCTCTTAATGTATTTATTTTCTCACCCTATTTTCTTTTTTGAAAGGTGTCCAATCAATACAGAACCACAAAATCTAACACTTGTGTCTGAATTCCAACTCTTGAGTCTTTCAGAGGATCCAGAATTGCAGCCCATCCTCTTTGGACTGTTCCTGTCCATGTACCTGGTCACAGTGCTTGGGAACCTTCTCATCATCCTGGCTGTCAGCTCTGACTCCCACTTGCACACTCCCATGTACTTCTTCCTCTTCAACCTGTCCTTCTCTGACATCTGTTTCATCTCCACTACAGTCCCAAACATTGTTGTGGACATCCAAACCCACAGCACAGTCATCTCCTATGTAGGGTGCCTGACACAGATGTCTGTTTTTCTTATTTTTGCATGTATGGATGATCTGCTTCTGACTGTGATGGCCTTTGATCATTTTGTGGCCATTTGTCATCCACTGCTATATCCTGTCATTATGAACCCTCGCCTCTGTGGCTTCTTAGTTCTGGTGTCTTTTCTGATTAGCCTTTTGGATTCCCAGTTGCACAATTTGATTGCA
Source organism: Aplodontia rufa (assembly GCA_004027875.1). Lineage (NCBI taxonomy): Eukaryota > Metazoa > Chordata > Mammalia > Rodentia > Aplodontiidae > Aplodontia > Aplodontia rufa. The sequence goes on along the minus strand of PVKS010030146.1, from coordinate 20,930 downwards.
TTACAGTTTACCACCTTCAAGGATGTGGAAATTGCTAATTTCTTTTGTGATCCTTCTGAAGTATTCAGTCTTTCCTGTTCTGACTCCTTTACCAATAACATAGTCATGTATTTTATTGGTGCCATATTTGGCTTTTTTCCCGTCTCAGGCATTCTTTTCTCTTACTATAAAATCATTTCCTCCATTCTGAGAATCCCATCCTTAGAAGGGAAGTACAAAGCCTTCTCCACCTGTGGGTCTCACCTGGCAGTTGTTTGCTTATTTTATGGGACAAGCCTTGGAGTGTACCTTGGTTCAGCTGTGTCACATTCTTCTAGAAGTGGTGTGGTGGCCTCGGTGATATACATAGTTGTCACCCCTATGCTGAATCCTTTTATCTATAGTCTGAGGAACAGGGACATTAAAAACACTCTGAAGAGGCTCCATAGAATAGTTGGATCTCATTATTGTACATTCCATGTAATGTTTAGTTTGGAAAAAAAATAAAAATTGATATCCATAATTGTAAATCTTGCCTCTTTAGTAACATTATTTTTACAGTTTATCAGCTTTAATTTCTAACATTTAGAGTGGAATTGCTGTTGTGAGCTTTGGAAAGAGAGATTAATGGGGAGTTTAGAATTGAATATAAAGGTTCAATTAGGAAATATGAAAATTTTTAGAGATATATGCTGGTGATAGTTTTACATGATATGAATGCAATTAATGCCATTGAACTGTGAAGTTAATGGTTAAAATGGTACATTTTGGAGGGGAGAGGAGAGAGAAGGAAGAAGGAGGGGGGATAGGGAGGGATCTAGGGAGACAATCAACAATGTAGCATACTCTTTAACCACCTGAGAATCCAAATAATACTTTTGCAAACATTTAATTCTGGAAGATTCACAATCTAAGCATTCATATCACTTGTAGGGGCTAAATATAGAAGCAGTAAGAGACTGGGTGTGGGCAATGTGGGGATAATTCTGGTTTAGGAACAAATGCATAATGTATTGTTACCATATATGCATTTATGATTGTACAATAAGTCACTCCTTAATAAAAATTAAAAAATGGCTCAGTGGTTACAGTGCGTGCCTGGCATGTGCAAGTACACAGGTTCAAACCCAGCACCACAAACACAACAAAGTATCTGAGCAATGAAAGCCACATGAAAAACTAAATAAAGTTGATTCTGTCTTTCTCTCTCTCTCTCTCTCACTGTCCCTCTCTTTTAAAAAAATTAAAAAATGGTAACATTTTAATTATGCATATTTTAGCAGAGTAGAAATGTAAATAAATGCAAGATGGTTCTTAAATGTACAAAATGTGCTATCCATGAATATAAAAATAGGAAAATTAGCACAAAGAAGAGGGTGGAGGCAAAACTTTATCTAAGGCACATTTTAGAAATCACATCACTCCAAAATGCAGTGCCATTTGAAAATTTTATTCATCATTAAAGTCATTTTTTTCATAAGAATGGGAATTTTAAAATTTTAATGCTACAATTACAATCAATATCCATTAAGTTTCAATATTCCACCAGTTGCCGCACATGGCATGAAGATTGGTGTTATTTTCTCCATGTTAATTCAGCAGATATAAGCATAGATAGGTGAGGAAATTTAATAATTCTGTACCTCATATCAGGTTAATGACATGGGAATGAAATATTCAATTTGTTTCCTATCTTGGACTGTTGTCTCTTCTATTGGTGATTAATCAAAGTATTATTCATAACACCAGGGGAAATTTCTTTGTGATTTATCATGGAAGTATTATTACTCAGCAGAATGCAGTGATCATGCCATAGTAAATAATCAGAATAAGAGGAAGAAGCTTATCATGACTGTATTTGAAAATGTGGACAATAAATGTAGGTTTTTAATAGTAAAATTGAATATGCAATGTCAGAATTTAAAGAAATTTCTTCCTGCTTATTATATGAAAATTCACTTGTATGATATGAAGAAAGACACAAGTTTAACAGGATTGTTGTAATAATAAACTGACACATCAAATGATGTCCCTCAAAGGGATTCAGAATGGTGGGTTAGAGGAAGGCTGCATTCCTACTCATTGTGTGACTGGGATTAAAGCAGTAAGAGTACTGCTTCTCTGTGAGGTGGGTGAAAGAGGGATTTCACTAACACTCAATATTGGACAGTCAGAATTTCAGAGTCTCAGAAATTTGGGTACATTAAACAAAGAAGAAAACCTACATTGCAGCCAAGCTGATTGTGGCACCAGCAGCAGGGCACTGGTTCAGCACAGAGAGAGGGAGAACACATTAGTTGGGAACACTGAACTGAGATCAGAAGAGCACCCTCCCCTTAGCTGATCCAGGGGCTGCACTGTTTCCCATTTGGCCCCATGGAGAACTGAGGCAGAAGTCATCTTGAGGAGACTGTGCTGCTGCTGTGGGAGCCAGAAGGTCTGAGCAGGCACAGCTACAGTCCTGGGAAGTGTCTGCTATGTGACCTAGGGTGTACCTGGCAGAAAGAGAGTGAAACAGCCACAGAGAATATTTTACCCAGGGTGATTCAAGTCAGAAAAGTGAAGGGGTGCACAACTTGCTTCCCCCTTTGAGTCTGGTGGCTCATGTTACCAGCTAAAGCAAGTTGGGAATCTGAACAAGTGAGTGTGAATTCACTCAGGGACTAAGCTCTGGAAGCCTGAAAAGACAGTGTTCAAGGGCAGAAGAGGGGATGAATAATTGGCCTCCCTGACCCATGAGTAGACTCGTAGGGAGAATTCAGAGATCCAGACTCCCAACAGAGACTGGCAACTGCTAGGCCCTAGGGGTTCTAGTGACTCCAGAGCAATAACTACACAGAAAAGCCCCTGAGGTCTAATTAGACCTCAGCCCCACATGCAGGAACTCCACTCAGAATTCTTCAGTGGCCCCATCCTGGGAGTGCAGTGATCTGGTCTGTGTGAACAAAACTCCAGCTGATGGTACTTCCCATCCCATCCTACCTTGAACTGATGAGAAGGGAAGCTGAAAAATTTTGAACTCCAACTGGCAGGTTGGTGAACAACCAAAGAGGAAGGGTTTAACAATCCTCAGTCCATGCTCTCACACTCAGTACACACTTTAAGAAGAAATGGAGAGGCAGGAGGGCATAGACAGTGATCATCTTTCTCTTTGACTATTTTGACCACCTCAGTGGAAATGATTCCTAATTTTTCATTAAGAAACTTCTAAAATTCTTTTTGTTTTTGTGTATGTTTTGTTGTGTTGATTGGTTTTTGGATATATTTATATATTTTCCCCTCTCATTTTTAGCATTTTTAAAAATGTAGTTATTTTTTTCTTGCCTTGCCTTTTGAAGGTTATAGTTTCTGATTAGTATGTTTTGGTTTCATTTTGTGTTGTTCTTCTTTTTTTCTGTTTATTTTGTTTTTCAATCTTTCTATTCTTCCACTAAGAACCACATTCTTTTGTTCTCTCTCTCACTCTTGTTTTACTTTGTTACTTTTATTTTCCTTTCCTTTTATTTCCTCCTCCTTCCTTTTAGCCACCACAATCAACATCTTTCCTGCATTCTTTCTGTTCACTTTTTGAAATGTAATCTCTCTTCTACCTTGCTATCACATTTCCTTTTCTCTTAATTAACTGCATTCTTGCCAGCTTTTTAGCACTGATTGGTTTATATAACTCCTGCCCCCACCACTAATGCTGTGAATGCCACAGTTGACATGTGTTGTTTGCTTTATTGCCAGATATAGTTCATTATTACTTATTATATTTGATGATGGCAATTGCTGACTCTAACTTTTTTTTTGGTGGCAATTAACATTGTAGATGTCACAGAAAGAGTCAAGTATTTAGTTTAATGCTGTATATTCTTGCATTGGTTGTTAGTATTGTTCATTTCCCCCTATTCTGTGAGATGCTGGGAAGCTACAGGGATGCTTCAAGTTTACTTAGAAACTCTTAATGAACAAAACTCAATCTTACTCCACACACAAATTAATGATACTTAATATTCAGCTATACTTTAATACAAAGAATAAAAAAGACAAAAATCTGAACTAATGACCAAGTTCCAAGTAGGAATGGCTTGGTTGGGCCCCCAGGTTCCACTTATAGATACATATTGCTATAGCAAAAATAGAGACAAAAACCCCCCACAAAGCCTGTGGACACCACATTTAGAAGTTTTGGGTGAAATCTAGATACTTCTAGGACACTTTAGCAACTGTAGACTGTGCCCTAAAAAGGCCACAACCTAAAAACAGTGGAAAAGAAATCCCTTCCAAGAGATAAAGTCCAACACATGAATACAAGAAGTACAAAAAAAAAACATGCTTACTCAACACCTCCTAAAAGTCGTAATTCACCAGCAAATGACACCTAAAATATAGAAGTGGATGAAATATCAGATAAGGAATTCAAAAGAATCATTATGAAAATGATCAATGAATTCCAAGAGAACAAAGAAAAATAACTGAGTAAATTAAGGAAGTCAGTTCAAAATATGAACAAGAAAGTGAATGAGAAATTGAATAAGGAGATAGAATATCGAAAAAAACCAAGCTGAAGTCTTGGAAATGCAAGACACAAAAAATCGAATAAAATGTTCAGTTGAAAGTCTGTCTAACAGGATAGACCAGTATGAACACAGAATCTCAGACCAGACAAAGTGGCCAGCCTTGAACATTCATATAGTATTAAAGAAAACAGTAAACATGATCAGAATGTACAAGAACTCTGTGATGATTTGAAGAAACCAAATTTAAGAATCACTGGAATTGAGAAGGGTTGTGAGATGAAGACTAATGGAAGGATAAACTCTTCAGGGAAATAATAAAAGAAAAAATTTCCAAACTTTTGAATGAGATCAACATCCAGATAAATACCAGGAAGCATTTAGATTCCCAAATAGATTCAGGTCACATTTATAGACAAGCCAATCAGAATCATGTCTGATTTCTCAGCACAAACTCTACAAGCCAGGAGGGCTTGCAATGATGTGTTCCAATTTGCTTGCAAGAGATGCACTTTATATCGTCTCATTTTGCAGTTTTGCAAGCTTCTATTATTAGGATTTCTTATGTTAAAATTCTATTCTTATTTGTTATCTATTTAATTAAATATAAGCCCATTTGCAATTGCATTTTTTAGAAGAGCTACATTTCATGATGCTGAGATTTATTTTTGTTATTGAATTCCTTGTACAAGGGTTGTTAAACAGCAGAATAGTTTCCTCAAAGGTGATTTTTTTTAAAGAAAAATATTGTTTTACAAAAGAAATACACTTGAATGTCAACATGAATAGAATTGTCTTAACTGGAATGTAAGTTTACTCTGTTCAGCTAGTTACAAATAAAGTCCTCCAGTCTTTTTAAGTGTGTACTTGCTTTGTAATTGACATGAAGCATGGCCTAAAAAGAAATTTAATATTGATAGGAGTAGTGAGATAAGTTAAAAAGTAAAATGTATTTTCTTTTTGAAAGGTTACAAGATGTTTGACTTGTGCTTATGATATTGTTATGAAATTGTTTTCTTTAAACTAATTTGTTGTGTTTCTAATAGCTTTTGCTTTATATATCCTGAAGTTTGTCAATCATTATGTAGTTTCATAATATCTTCATTGTAAGTTATAATGTTCGCTGATATAGAACTTCATTTAAAACCAATGAGTTGAGCTCTACTTGGTCCAATATTAATATGGGTACTAATTTAATTTGTTTTCTTTGAACATTTTGTGCCATTTTAATTTAGGTGTGTCTTTTGTAAATACCATGCAGATGTGGTTTGCTTTTTGTCTTATCAGAATGTTTAGCATTTATGGAGGAGTTTAACTAATTTACTTTCTCATAGCTTCTAATAAGTGTGGCCTTACTATTACCTTATTTTATGTCTGCATGCTTCCCTCTTTATTGTTATTTTCCTACCTTGGCTGTATTGATTAAATTTTCTTGGTTATTTTTTTCTTTATTGCTTTGGGAAAAAAAGAGATGCAACACACTTTAAAGGCAAAGACAGACAAAGGCTGAAAGTGAAAGAAAGGAAATTGTTATGCCATGTGAATGGAGCCCCAAAATAAGCAGAAGTAACTACTCTCTTATCTGACAAAGCAGATTTTACACTAAAATCAATCAGAAGCGACCAAGAAGTTTTCTTCACATTGAAAAATGAATGATCCAAGAAGAAGACATAATAATAATAAATATTTATGTCCCAAATGTGGATGCAATGAATTAAATAAAAGATACACTACTGAAATTGAAGGCCCAAATAGACCCCAGTAAATAATACTGAGGGATTTCAACACACCCTTTTCACCATTAGAGAGGTCATGCAGACTTAAACTCTTGGGACCTGAAAAATTCTATAAATGAAATGGACCTAACAGACATTTATGATATAGAGGGAATCAATACTTCCCTCATACCCTGCACCAAGGAGTCTCTATTGTGACATTAAAGGCCTCTGCAGCTGAGTGTGAATCTCAGTCACTCCCTGAGGTGTTTTCTAAACCAGAGAGACTTAGAGTGAGGGAAAGAAGGAGTATTCAACCTTTTTCTTGCCCCCTCCACCCAGCAGAGAGGCTGGTTGGAGTCCAGGGTGCCCTGCGACAAAATCACAGGAAATTTTTAGATCTGCTTGCCCTGTGACCAGCAGAGGGAGCTTTGTGATTGCAATCAAACCTGTCAGCTGAACTCTATAATCCCTAGCATCACAGCTCAGAATTTGAGAAAACAAGAAGAATTTTTTGGGGGACTTTTACTTTGCATCTGGTGTTGCTTGGTGCTCACCCTTCTTGTGTCTTTGCATGAGCTCTGGAGGAACTTAAATATTCACATACCACCATACATAAACTTCACTTATTAATCTTTTTTCCTTCTTCTTTCCAATCTCTTCCCTACTTTACTACAACTTTCTTCCATTCCAAGCTCTTCCTCAATTTAAAACAACTGTACCCACCTCTGCCTTTTGAGATCTGAACAACTGAACACCACAATCTGTTTGTGCAGTATAGCCTCCAGGTAGTATGATTCTCTGCTACCCGCTTCTAACCTCCCTTTGAGCATTAGCCCAACTAATATCAGGACTGGTGATCATAGCAGAAAAGTTTCCCAGTATTAAAGGTGGTGACAAAAGTTATGTAAGCCAATTAGGACTACTTGGTGGTGAGCTTATTGACACTTAAGAGCAAAGAAATTGTGATAGGAAGGTAGAGAAGAACTTTCAATTTAGGAGCAAGAACACAGAGAAGGGATATTCTAATAAAAATTGAAAGAGAACAAAAAAGATAGTGAGATAGTGTCATTTAGGGCAGGCAGAGGGAGAGGAGTCAAGTTAAACATAGAAACAAATTCCTAAATAAAAGTCTAGCAAACAACACTCAAAAACACATAAAAAAGATGGTAAACCCCAACCAAGTGGATTTTATTCCAGGGATGCAAGGGTGGTTTAGCATATACAAATAAATAAATATGATTCAATTCTTAAACAGAATTAGAGGCAAAACCACATGATCATCTCAATAGATGCAGAAAAGGCCTTTGATAAAAAACAAGATTCATTTATGTTCAAAAGTCTGGGGAAGGTAGGGATTAAAGAATTTACCATGATTTTGTAAGGGCCTTTTATGACAAACCAACAGCCAACATTATACTAACTGGAGAAAAACTGAAAGCACTCCCACTTAATTTTGGAATAAGACAAGGTTGTCCACTCTCACCTCTCTTATTCACTATAGTCCTCAAAACCCTAGCCAGAGCAATCAGACAAGAAATGGAAATAAAAGTGATACAAATAGGGGAAGTTAAACAATCACTAATTGCCAGTGATATGATCCTATATTTATAAGACCCCAAAACTCCACAATAGACTTCTAGAGCTTATACATTGATTCAGCAAAGTGGCAGGATACAAGATTAACACTCATAAATCAATATCTGTCCTATAATCTAACAGTAATTCAGCCAAAGAAGAAATAAGGAAATCGGTCCACTTCACAATAACTAAAAAGAAATAAAATATTTGGGAGTTAATCTAACAAAGGAAGTAAAAGAACTCTAGAATGAAAACTATTGAACATTGAAGAAATAAACTGAAGAAGACTTGAGAAGATGGAAAGACATCCCATGTACTTGGTTAGGCAGAATCAATATAATTAAAATGACCATTCTGCTGAAATTACTGTAGAGATTAAATATAATCCTTGTTAAAATATCAATGCTATTCTTCACAGATATAGAAAAATCAATTCTCAATTTCATTTGGAATAAAAAGAAACCCAGAATAGCCAATGTATTACTAAACAAAAACAATGAAGCAGGAGGTATTGCAATTCCTGACCTGAAATTACACTACAGAGCTGTAGGAAAAAAACAGCATGGTTTTGGTATAAAAATAGGCATGAGGACCAATTGAACAGAAGACACTGAGACAAACCCCCAAATCTTTAAACATCTTATTTTTGAAAAAGGGGGTCAAAATTTAGCTTGGAGGAAAGACAGCCTGTTCAAGAAACAATGCCGGACAAATTGGACAGCTGTATGCAGAAAAGTAAAATTAGATCCTTATCTCTCACCCAGCAAAAAAATCAAATCAAACGGATCAAGTAATTAGGAATTAAATCAGCAATCATACAACTATTAGAGCTAAACTTTGGATCAACACTCCACCACATTGGAGTAGGCACCAACTTCCTTAACAAGGCTCCATTAGGGAAATAATTAAAGTTGAGTTTTAATGAGTGGGATGCCATTCAACTAAAATGGTTCTGCACAGCTAAGGAGTTAGTCAAAAGTATTAAGAAAGAACCTACATAATGGGAGAAAATCATGGCCTTTTATCTGTCTGACAAGGGTCTAATATTCAGGATATACAAAGAACTCAAGAAATTTAATACAAAACCCACAACCAATCCAATCAATAAATTGGTCATGGAACTAAACAGAAACTTCTCAACAAAAGAAGTTCAAAAGCCAATAAATATAGGAGTAAATGTTCTATGTCACTAGCAATCAGAGAAATGTGAATCAGAACTACATTAAGGTTTCACCTTGTTGTAGTCAGAACTGCAAAGTTGAAGAATATGAACAATAACAGTTGCTGGAGGGGTTGTGGGGAGAAAAGAACACTGATACACTGTTGGTGGGACTGCAGACTGGTAAAGTCACTCTGGATCACAGTAGAGACTCCTCAAAAACTTAGGGATAGAAGAACTCCATTACCCTGCTATCTGACTCCTGAGTGTTTTCCCAGAATAGTTATAATCAGCATATTACAGTGACACAGTTACATCAATGATTACAGCAGCTCAATTTATTGTAGCTAAAATATTTAATCAGACTAGATGTCCTTCATCAGATGAATGGATCCACAAACTGAGGTGTGTACACACACACACACACACACACACACACACACACACACTGGAAATCTATTCAGATACCAGAAAGAATATCTTGATTTTTTCACTTATTATAGGCTTATTTCTATCAACCTATTAAATCTTACTAAAAAGCAGAGCTAGATTATGAACCCTAACCCCTCCACAGTCCAAAAAGGAGGCAGATAAAGAACAAATGATCAGAGAAGTGGATGACAGTAAATGCTGTAAGAATCCACATTGGACAGTGTGAGGCTTGGAGAGACTTGAGGTTTGGTAACTGGAGCAGAAAATAAGAGTTGCTTAACAACAAATCAGGGAGAGATGGACAGGGAGGGAATACAAAGAAAGAGAGGAAAAGAACACAAACCTATCTTTTTTTTCCAACATAGTCATACATATAGAAGGGAATCATTGCCACATACTCATGATCACATGTATGACAGAGCAAGCCAAGGCTGATGCCAGGTCATGATTTTCCCCCTTTGGGTTCCCCCTGATCCCATGTTTCCCCTACTTTCCCCCCGATGTTAGTTGGGCTCCTCATGGAAGTTGAAGGTTCTGCAATGGGTTGATAACAGCCCTACACCCTCCCTCTAGCTGCCTTGATATCTCTCTTATTCCCATCACCCCTCCCTGCTCCCTCTCTACATCCTCCAGGTTCGTAGGCAAGTTTCCCCCTGCTTCTGTTAAAATTCACCCATGTTTAGGTTATTATTAGCTTAGTTAATGTTCAGGTTGTTTCTGATTGTATTCTAGCTTCCACATATGAGAGAAAACATTCAGCCGTTGAGTGTCTGAGTTTGGGATATTTCACTTAGCATAACTTTTTCCATCTCCATCCATTTAGCTGCAAAGGCCATGATATCATTCTCTCTAATAGCAGAGTAGAATTTCATTGAAATTACGTACTGAAGTTTTTGAATCCACTCGTCCAGTGAGGGGCATCTGGGTTGGTTCCATAGTTTAGCTATAGCAAATGGAGCTGCTATAAACATTGATGAAGCTGTATCTCTGTAATATACTGATTCTAGTTCTTTTGGGAAAATACCCAGGAGTGGAATGGCTGGGACATAAGGCGGTTCCAGCCCTAGTTTTTTGAGGAGTCACTACACTGCTGTCCAAAGTGGCTGTACAAGCATGGAGTCCCACCAACAGTATGAAAGTGTTCCTCTCTCCCACAACACCTCCAGCATCTGTCATTGTTTGAATTCTTCCTTTTTGCCACTCTGACAGGAGTGAGGTGGAATCTCATTAAAGTTTTGATTTTAATTTCTCTGATTGCTAGTGATATAGAGCATTTTCTCATCTATTTATGGGCTTTTTGGACTTCCTCCACTGACAAATTTCCATTTAGGTCCCTAGCCCATTTATTGATTAGATTATTTGTGGTTTTGATGTTCAGTTTTTTGAGTTCTTTGTATATTCTGGATATTATCCATCTGTCTGAGGTGTAGCAGGCAAAGATTTTATTCCATTCTGTTGGTTCTCTCTTGACACTCTTGACAAATTCTTTAGCTGTGCAGAATCTTCTTAGTTTAATGGAATCCCAGTCATTTATTCTTGGCTGTAATTCTTGAGCTTTTGGCGTCTTCTTAAGGAAGGCAATGCCGACACCTATGTTGTGGAGTGTTGAACCTATTTTTTTCCCAAGCAATTGTATAGTTGCTGGTTTAATTTCCAGATCCTTGAAGCATTTTGATTTGATTCTTATGCAGGATGAGAGGTCAGGATCTAATTTCACTTGCCTGCATATGGCTGTCCAGTTTGTCCAGCACCATTTGTTGAACAAGCTGTCCTTCTTCCACACTATGATTTTGCTGCCTTTATCAAATATCAGCTGGTTAAAGATTTGAGGTTTTGTCTTAGTATCTTCTATTCTGTTCCATTGGTCTTCATTTCTGTTTTGATACAAAAACATGCTATTTTTGTTACTGTAGCCCTGTAGTATAATTTCAGGTCAGGAATTGTGACACCTCCTGCTTCCTCTTTCTTGCTTAGTAATGTGTTGGCTATTCTGGGCCTTCTGTTATTCCATATCAATTTGGGAATTGCTTTTTGTATATCCATGAAGAATGTTGTTGATATCTTGATGGGGATTGCATTGAATCTGCATAGGGATTTTGGTAGAATGGCCATTTTGATTGTATTGATTCTGCCTAACCAAGAACATGGAATGTTTTTCCATCTATTCAGGTCTTCTGCGATTTCTTTTTTTAATGTTCAATAGAGGTCCTTTATATCATTTGTTAGATTGATGCCCTGGTATTTTATTTTTTTGAGGAAATTGTGAATGGGACAGACTTCCTGATTTCTTCTTCAGTGGATTTGTTGCTGGAGTATAGGACAGCTAATGATTTATGAGTATTGGTCTTATAACCAGCCAATTTGCTGATATCATTTTTAAGCTCTAGGAATCTTCTGGTTGAGCTTATTGGGTCTTCTAGGTATAGGATCTTGTCATCGGTAAATAGAGACAGCTTGACTTCCTCTTTTCCTATTTGAATTCATTTGATTTTCTTCTCTTGTCTGATATCTCTGGCTAGGATTTCAAGGACTATATTGAATAGGAGTAGTGAACGTGGACATCCTTGTCTTATTCCTGAATTCAGATGAAATGCTATTAGTCATTCTCCATTAGCATAATGTTGGCTATGGGTCTGTTGTAAATGGATCTTACATAGTTAAAGTATCTTCCTTTAATCCCTATCTTCTTTAGAGTTTTGAGCATAAAAGAGTGCTAAATTTTATCAAAGGCCTTTTTTTCATCAATTCAGATGATTATATGATTTTTATTTTTAATTCTGTTTAAGTGGTGAATTACGTTTATTGATTTGCATTTGTTGAACAAGCCCTCCTTTCCTGGAATGAAGACCACTTGATCATGATGTGTTATCTTTTTGATATGGATAGCTAGAATTGTATTAAGTATTTTTGCATCTATGTTCATCAGGGAAATTGATCTGTAATTTTCTCTTCTTGATGTATTCTTCTTGGGATTTGATATCAGGCTTATGTTTGCCTCATAAAAAGAGTTTGGGAGGGATCTAACCCTTTCAATTTCATGGAAAAATTTGTAGAGCATCGGGGTTAATTCTTCTCTAAAGATCTGGTAGAATTCTTCCTTGAATCCATCAGGTCCTAGGATTTTTTTTTAAAGGCCTTTGATTGCTGATTCGATTTCACTACTTGAGATTGGTGGTTTAGATTTTCAATGTCCTCCCATGTTAATTTGGGAATGTTGTACATGGGAAGATATTTGTCCATTTCTTCCAGATTATCAAACTGGGCAGAGTGTAATTTTTCAAAATAAGTTCTGATAATCTTCTGAATTTCAGCTGAGTCAGTGGTGATCTCTCCATTTTTTGTCTTTGATTTTATTGATTTGATTCACTTCATTCTTCCTTTGGGTGAGGTTGGCAAGGGGTCTGTCGATCTTATTTATCTTTTCAAAGAATCAACTCTTCATTTTGTTGATAATTTGTATTGTTTTTTTTCTCAACTTCATTGATTTCAGTTCTGATCTTCGTTATTTCCTGTCTCCTATTAGGTTTGGGATTTGATTGTTCCTCTTTTTGTAGGGATTTGAGTTGGTGCATAAATCTATTTACTTGGGCTCTTTTGTGATTTTCGATGAAGGCACTCAGTGCTATAAATTTACCTCTTAAGAATGCTTTCAAACTACCCCAGAGATTTTGAAATGTTGTTTCATCATTCTCATTCATTTCCAAGAATTTCTTAATTTCTGTTCTCATTATCGCTTTTATCCATTCTTTGTTTAAAAGGGTAGTATTCAATTTCCAAGTATTTGAGTAGTTTCTATTGTTTTCCTTGCTGTTAATTGCAAGATCAGACCATTGTGGTCTGACAGGATACATGGGAATATATCAACTTTTTAATGTTTGTTAAGGTTAGCTTTGTGGACTAGGATGTGATCTATTTTGGAGAAGGATCTGTGAACTGCTGAGAAGAAAGTAAACTGAGCTGATGTGGGGTGGAATACTCTGTAAATGTCTGTCCAGTTGATTTATAAAGTTGTTTAGGTTAGAGATATCTTTTTTTTATTAGATGGAGTTACAATTGAGGGGGAGACATTATCAAACATTCAAGAACAAATGTATATATACTTAGTTATCCAGGGCTAATGCCATGTCATGGATGCGCAGCTTTGGTTCCCCATGTTGCTATTTCCCCCAGAAGACCCCCTGAATTAAATAGATATCTCATGGAGGTCACAGATCTCCTTCTGAGATGATTCCCCCATATTCCCACCCTTCAGTCTCCTTGATATTTTTCCTAAGCCCTCCCTCCACCCTGTCCCCCACCCTACACCTCCAAGTATTCTAGGGATTCATCCCCCTGTTGCATTAAGAATCATACATTTTGAAGTTATTATTAGCTTAACCATCTAACACACTGCTTCCTGATGTATTCTAGCTTCCACAGATGAGAGAAACCATTCGGCCCTTGAGTCTCTGAGATTGGGATACTTCACTAAGCACAATTCTTTCCATCTCCATCCATTTGATTTCAAAAGCCATAATATCATCTTCTCTAATGACCAAGTAGTATTCCATTGAATATATGTACCAAAGTTTTTGTATCCACTCATTGAGTGAGGGGCATCTGGATTGGTTCCATAGTCCAGCTATAGTAAATTGAGCTGCTATAAACATTGATGATCACTATAATATGCTGATTCTAACTCTTTTGGGAAAATCCCCAGGAGTGGGATAGCTAGGTCATAAAGTGGTTCTATCCTTAATTTTTTGAGGAGTCTCCACACTGCTTTCCAGAATGGCTGAACCAGTTTGCAGTCCCACTAGCAGTGTGACATTGTTACTCTTTTTTCACATTCCCTCCAGCATCTGTTGTTGTTCGTATTCTTCATTTTTGCCAGTCTAACAGGAGTGAGGTGGTATCTCATTGAAGTTTTGATTTGCATTTCTCTTATTGATAATGATGTAGAGCATTTTCTCATTTATGGGGTTTCTGGACTTCCTCTGGTGAGAAGTTTCTTTTTAGATCCATAGCCCATTTATTGATTGGATTATTTGTGATTCTGTTGTTTAGTTTTTTGAGTTCTTTATATATTCTGGATATTAGCCCTCTGTCTGAGGTGAAGCACGCAAAGATTTTCTCCCATTCCGTATTTTCTCTCTTGACACTCCTGACTAAATCTTTAGCTGTGCAAAAGCTTTTTAGTTTAATTGCATCCCATTCATTTATTCTTGATTTTACAGCTTGCACCATGGGGGTTTTGTTAATTAAGGCGCCACCAAGCCCTATGTCCTGTAGTGTTGTTCCTACTTCTTTTTCAAGTAAATTTAAAGTTGCCGGCTTAATATCCAGATCTTCAAACCATTTTGATTTACTTTTTGTGTAGGGACAAAGATAAGGATCCAGCTTCAGTTGTCTACATATGGCTGTCCAGTTTGTCCAACACCATTTGTTGAACAGGTTATCTTTCTTCCACATTATGTTTTGCCCCATTTATCAAATATCAAATAGTTAAAAACATGGGGTTCATCTCAGAATATTCTATTCTATTCCATTGGTCTTCAGTTCTGTTTTGATACCAATACCATGCTGTTTTTGTTACTATGGTCCTGTAGTATAATTTCAGGTCAGGGATTGCGATACCTGCTACTTCTTCCTTCCTGCAGAGTAATGTTTTGGCTAATCTGGGTCTTCTGTTATTCCATATGAAGTTGAGAATTGCTTTTTCTTATCTGTGAAGAATGACATTGGTATCTTGATGGGGATTGCATTAAATCTGTATAGGGCTTTGAGTAGAATGGCCATTTTTATTATATTGATTCTGCCTAACAATGAGCATGGAATGTTTTTCCATCTACTCAGGTCTTCTGCAATTTCATTTTTTAGTGTTTGATAGTTTTTGTTGTAGAGGTCCTTAATATCCTTTGTAAGGTTGATGCACAAGTATTTCAATTTTTTGGAGGAGATAGTGAATGGGAGAGATTTCCTGATTTCTTCTTCTGTGGATTTGTTGCTGGAGGAAAGGAAAGCTAGCGATTTACTGGGGTTGATCATATAGCCAGCCACTTTGCTGAAATTGCCTATAAGCTCTAGAAGTTTTCTGGTTGAGCTTATTGGGAGAGTTGACCCTTATTGATGTGCATTTTCCTCTTGCAGCTTTTAATAGTCTTTCCTTGATTTCTCTGTTATATATTTTGAATACAATATGTGTCAATGAACTTCTCTTTAATTAGGCCTATTTTGTGTCCTGTAAGTTTCCTAGATGAGTGTATCTGACTCTATTTTAATATGGAAAATTTTTCTTTAATTTGTTGAGAATATTCTTTATGACTTTTGTTTGGATTTCAATTTCTTCTTTTATTGCAATTAGTCTTATATTGTTTCTTCTGACTTTGTTCCAGACATTTTGTAAGTTCTGCTCATGCTCTGTGAGTTTTATTTCTTTTTGTCATTCACACACTCAAGCTTACTCAGCCTATCATCATTGTCAGATGTTCCTCAAGAGTTTAGGTTCTGTTTTCTATAGAAATTAGCCTAATATTAAATTCTTCCATCATTCCTCTGATGTGATTGACTGAAGAGTTTAGCTCTGTTACTTCCTTTTTTCAGTATGTCTGTTTCTTTCATCATTGAATTTTTCATCTTGAGTTTTCTCACTTAGTCCCTTCATTAAATCTTGTTTTAGTTCATTGCTCCCTTAGTAATCAGATTATTGATAATTTTTTCTAGATTCTTTTCCTGCTCCCTGTCTGTGGGATCCTTGGTTGGGGAGTTGTAGGTTTGCACTATAACCGCTGAGCCACCACTCCAGCCCAGATTCTTTCATTCTTAAAAACCATTTGTACTATAGTTGTCAAAAGTCTTGTCCTTTATGAATAATGATGCCAAAAAGGACATTTGTTGAGTGTACTACATTCTCCAAAAATGAGGTGATTACTATTATGCATGCTGTGGCAACTTTATGCTGAATAAGTCTATTTAAACATGAGTTATTACAACACACTGCAGGGGTCTCCACAGCAGAACTATATATTGTCAGGACCTGAGGCCCACAATTGGAATGCAGGTTGGAAAATTCACAACAATCATCATCTAGTTCTGGAAATCCTGACTCCTTGTGCACATTATTTGTAATTTTGATAATTTTATTTCCTCATTGTGTTTCATAGAGGAATGTTGTTGTGTGGGTTGTGGTGTGGGTCTGTGGAGAATTTTCAATGAAGGTAAAAAGTTTTAGTTTAGGAAGTTGGGATATTTCTGGAGGTGGCAGATGGTGATCATTGCAGAACAAGGTGAGCGTCACTAATGAAAGTGATTGTGCCCCTAGTATGGTTGAAAAGTCATGTTTTTATTTACATCTTACCTGATGAAAATGGACATGCAAAGATGTATCTTCAAAAAATTTCAAGTTAAAGATGTAAATAGCATGCACAATCTTCTTCCTAATTAGAGTTAAGATCCAAAAATTGTGCGGACATTAATTTACTCTCCTTCCATTAATGTTCAGAAGTCCTTAGAGATGGGTAACATGGACCTAGTTGGCTAATTATGAGCTCTGTATATTGAGCTTCCAAGGTCCTTTATTAGTAAGTCATCAGCCTGTGCCTCCGGCCTCTTCATTTGAAGGTTCCTGTCCAGTGAGCCTTATATCTCCATCTGTGTTTGTCTGCACCAGAAGCTCCTAAATTAAATTGTATTAACGTGAATGCTGTGCATACATCTGAGCCTTTATTTTCACCAGACATGGGTAGGGCTTTGAATTTGCAGAGAAGCAGCATAATTCAGTAAGTACAGAAGGAGTTCTTGGACGTGGGAAGGACTATTGGCTATATTATTTCCTCATCATGAGAACAAACAATCCAGTTTGGGGAACTAGATGGGAGGACACAAATATGCAAAGTTTCAACTATAGAGATTGTGAAATTTCTGTTTCTGTTTAAGGTGGGGGTGTTGAAGTCTTATTCAAAATTTGCTTCCCCCCAGTTCTATTTCTCATAAAATCTCATTCATAACACCATAAAATTGTCCATTCAGAAGTGTTTCCTATGCACTATGAAAGTACTATGATGGTGACGATGGGATAAGTAGGAAAATGACAGTAGCCATAATGTCATGAAGGGATACCAGGGCTTCCCAAGTATAGGTGCTGAGTAATGTATTCTACATTATTTGCTTCATTTCTTGTGCATCATGTAACTTTCGTTATGTGTGCCCACTTTGTTGTTATTGTATAGAAAATGCAAAGGTGCATTGTACTTGTGTAACATCTCATCATTTGCTAGGTAGAAAAGAGTGAAGCCATCTTTGCATTAGGCTGTGTCATTATGAACATGGAGCATCATGCAGGAGAATCCTGGCTTGTTGTTCCATTAATGAATCAACCAGACATTTCACTTCCCTGTCATTCAGAGGAAGACCCCTTGATAATTGTGCTCTTTTTGGGATGCCTGATCTCACAGGGAAGAGCAGTGGGTGACACCTGTTGTACCCACTATGGAAGAAAACCCATAGGTCACAGGAGAGGTCACGGTGGGACAGCTTCAATATCATTCAGCAGGGGTCACACTGTTGCATCCTAGTAAATCATTCTTGCAGCTGACACACGCTCCTCCCTGATGGTAAATAGCCCTATTGGTCTTAATGGAAAACTCAGTTCAGGTCTGTATTTCATTTCTACCCACAGAACTCGAAAGAGTTTAGGAATATACTTGAGATGTGTCTGTACGTTGGCTGAAACTTTGTCTGCTGGTAAACAATTAAAATGTTTAGTAGATCAGACTCAGAGTGTGGCATTTCAATTTTAAATCTTGCCTGTCAGACTCATTATCTCTGTGAAGGGGGGCAGGTTTTCTGTCTCTGAATTCAGCATTTTCGTGTGAGTTTATTTCTGTTTGATACAACTGTGTAAGAATTAAATGGGTAATAGTGTCTCTATGTGATTAATATGTGAGGTATCTATGAGGTTACAGGTAAATAACATTTTGATACTATTATTGTTATTGCTATTACTAATGATAAGTTTGATCCTCATGCCACTCAACTAACACATGAAATGACCTAAAGGTACCGTTTTCCTCTTTTTGGATACAATCCTCCTGATGCATATGCTGTGTATTTGGGAGGACTACTTCCCTCTTTATTTTCCTTCCATATAGACTGTTTTATTTTGCACATAGAGGCATCAATCCCAAGTCTGTTGAATGTTGAAGTGACCCACCCTTTCTTTCCTAAAATTCTTTTAAATCAGTTTGGTTCAGCAGAGTTGGTGTTTTTGTCTGCAGTTTCATCCTTTTTAGGAATTCCCAGTGAAAACAGAGACAAGTTCACATAGTATCTTGCTTGTGTTCATGTCATGGGCAGGGAGGCCCTTTATTTTTTAGTAATATCATCTAAAACCTTCATGGAAGAGTTTGTGGTTTTGTAGAAAGGAAATGAGGCAGGGATTATGGGGTCACTTGAGTTTTATGCCTTCAAATGAGACATACTTCTGTGTTTCATATCATTCCAGGCTCCAGGGAACCCTGACAGTTGCTTTCCTCAATAATATTGATATTTCTCTAATCAGGGAATCTTTCTTCAAATTACAAGTACTAAAATTTACTAAATTCCATACTTCCTGTAGGTGCCACAAAACTTGCAGAGAAGGGTGTTTTCCAAATTTTCACTAAGAAATATGAGCACGGAGAAGTGAAGATATTTCCATAATTCTGCCCATACTGTCAGGTTAGTAGTGATGCAGGATTGAAATGTTGAATTCCTGATTCTAACCCAGGGTATTGTCTGCTGTCCTAGAACCAAATGACAATATTATTTTCTACCCAAGAAAAAATTTCTTCAGAGCAGTCATGGAATGAATACTATTAGTTAGGGTAGCAGTTGTATTTTTTTTTAAATGTCATGATTAAGTGAATGTAGTAATAATGACTTCTTTTCATTTGTCCATAAGTGTTGGTCATTATTAGTAAAATTGGACATGCATTTTAGTTGGAAATCCAACAACTACCATCTGCTAACCTATCATACAGAAATTCTTATTTGTGTGACATGGAGAGAGGAACAAAAAATTGAAATGATTGCCATATTAATGAACTTACTAGGCAAATGATGTCCTGTCTACAGTTAATGCTTTGTCAGATGAAGACTGTGACAAGTGAATATACTTCACAGAGATTTAACATCATGTGCTAGTGTAAACTAGTACGTTTCATGATTAATCATTATTATGTTGCAAAGTACTTAGATGAACGTTGGGTATGTTTTAGGTAAGATTTTTAAGGACAATTTTTTTGAGGGTACACAAATGACTACTGACAAAGGAACACTGACTACAAATTTTATCTCCATTTTATGATAGTAGATGTGTTTGGTTTTCAGGGGAGTGGAATCATGCAGAGACACTTAGACACTAAGTACTCAAATTTCCAGGTAATTGTTTTTTTTTATTTTTTAAATTTATTTTATTTTTTTAAAAAATTTTTATTTTTGAACAACCATAAAACCATACAAGTTTTTAACAAAGTAATATAAAATGTGTATATAATCTGGATATTGCAATTACCCCCAAGAGTGCCCCCCCCCCAATTACCCTCCCTTATCCTGCCCTTTCCCTTCCCACAATTTCTCTAAAAAAAGTATTAGGTTGTAAAACATTATTTCTTATCTGGATTTAACACACGCTAATAGACCAACTTTCTCACTGTCCAGGGTCTAGTCCCCACCTCCACAGATGAGTGGAGACAATTGACCCTTAGTTCTCTGGGTTAAGCTGATTTTACTCAGCATGATCTCTTCCATAGCCATCCATTTACCTTCAAAGGCTGCAATATCATTGTTTCTAATTGCTGTGTAGTATACCATGGTATAAATGTACCACAGTGTTTGGATCCATTCATCCAGTGAGGGACATCTGGGTTGTTTCCATAGCCTAGCAATAGTAAATTGAGCTGCTATGAACATAGATAATGCTGTGTCACTATAATGTGCTGATTCTAAGTCCACTGGAAAGATACCCAGGAGTGGAATAGCAGGGTCATATGGTGGACTCATTCCTAATTTTTTGAGGATTCTCCATACTGATTTCCAGAGGGGCTGTACCAGTCTGCAGCTCCACCAACAGTATGTTAGTGTGCCTATCTCTCCACAGCCCCTCCAGCATCTATTATTGTTTATGTTCTTCATCTTTGCCATTCTGACTGGTGTAAGGTAATATCTTAATGTGGTTTTCATTTGCATTTCTCTGATTACTAGAGATTTAGAGCATTTTCTCATGTATTCATTGGCTTGATCAATGTCCTCTGTTGAGAAGTTTCTATTTAGCTCTTTGGCCTATTTATTTATTTATTTATTTATTTTTTAATGAAACCATTTATTTATTTATTTATTTATTTATTTTTTAATTTTTAATTTTTGAACAACCTTACAAGATTTTAACAAAATAATATAAAATGTGTATAAATTGTGTATATATTCTGGATATTGCAGTTATCCCCAGGAGTGCCCCCCCCAATTACCCTCCCTTATCCCTCCCTTCCCCTTCCCATTATAACTCTAAAAAAGTATTAGATTGTAAAGCACTACATCTTATCTGGATTT
>PVKS010030145.1:0-24672 GCA_004027875.1 Aplodontia rufa | reverse complement strand
ATTAAGTTCATTGTGATAATTCAATACATGAATAATGTGTTCACTGATCCTATCTAGCCTCCCTTTATCCTCTCTCCTCTCCTGCCTTTCCAGTCTCTAGTTATCACTATTCTACATCAGTCCACTTTTATTTTTTATTAACTCCTGCATGTCAGAGAGAACCTGTATTTCTGTGTCTGTCTGGCTTATTTCATTTAACATAATATCTTCCAAGTCCACACATTTTGCTTCAAGTAACAAGATTTAATTCTTCCTTACATATGAATATTATATCTATTCAGGTATCTTATATACTGATTTTATTTCCTTTGGATATATAACCAGAAACAAAATAGGCAGATCATGTAGAATGTCAAACAATGTTGAGCAAACTCCACTTTCTTTTCCATAATGGTTTTACTAATTTATATCTGTACCAACAGTGTAGGAATGATTGTACCTTTTTCTCCAGATCCTCACCAGCTTTGATTTTTGAAAAATACTAACAATTCAATCTTGGTTGAGATGATAGCTCATTATTATTTTGGTCTGCATTTTGAATATATGTAATCGAGGGTATTTTTCTTAAAGAGGTACATTTTATTTTTTAAATAAAACATTATATTACATATAAAGCCATCATGAAGCCAGATGTGTTATATTCCTCTATTCTCAGTGACTCAGCAAACTGAGGGAAGAGGATCACAAATTTGAGATCAATATTCATAATTTAGTAAGACTATCTCCTAATAAAAGGGCTGGGATATAGCTCACTGTTCTAGTGCCTCTCAGTTCAATCCCCATACTGCGAAAAAATAAGTAAATAATCAATGAATTGATCAATTGTGGTTCATTTAATGTAATTACACTTTGAATATAACTTGTTAATATTTTAGTTATTTCTTCCAGTATTCTTCTTATAATCTTGATTATTTTTAAAAGTTCCACACCATTTCTTACAGTATATCTGCTTAAGAGGAGAAATCAGGGCCTGGAGCAGTTGCTTGGTGGTTATGGTGCTTGCCTGGCATGCACAAGTACACGGGTTCAAACCCCAGCACCCATGTACAAAACTAAGTGTCTGAGCAATGAAAGCCATGTGAAAAACTTAATAAAAATTGATTCTGTCTCTCTCTCCTTCTCAGTGTCCTTCTCTCTTAAAAAGAGAGATAGAAATCAGAACTCAAAAATTGCACAGCAAGAAGGGAATTATCAATACAAATTTAACACATTAAAAATAATTTAATGAGAAAGTTTTGCAAATAATTCTACATAAAGAATCAAATAAAAGAATAAGAATACCAGAATTTTTCAGGAGGTATATAATATAATGGAAGAAAATGAACTTGAAGAATCAGATACAAAGAATTTGTAAGGGGAAGACCGTTTTCTGTGCTTGTAAATTTAACCATCTGTATTTTTTTAGTAGAACTCACATTGTTGGCAGCTTAAAAACTACAAAACATCACACCCTGTAAATACAGATGCTAAAGATTTTATTCTTGTAATCATGACAATAACACAACCAAATTCTGTATGGCTCAAGCCTATGAATTAGAATCAATCCTGTGTTTTAAAAAGGAATGGCATTATTAAACCTCACTCCATTACTATCCTATTCCTTCCTTCAGTTTCAATATAGTATCTCTCTCCTATTCTACCTGTATTTCTGTATCCAGCTTCTTCCCAGGCATCCAGTAAAATAGCCTCTAGAAAGAATTCAGCTGGTGCATTTGACTTTACATGATTATGTTCTTTTCTTCATCCAATCTTTAGTAATCATTTTTTGATTGACATGAACTAACTCAGAACTGAACAAATGAGATTTTTTCAGAAAACATGGTCTTTCAAACATTTACTTATAATTTAACCTTTGAGCTTCATTGGATTTATGATATAGGATTTTATTCACTCTTTGCCAAATACTTGGTTTTTGGTCCAATTATGATCCAATTACTTCTAGACTAAATAAGCTAGGAGGGGGTTTGGCTTGACCCAGGAAGGATAGTTGAAAGGGGAAAACAAATGTAAGTGAGGGTAGATATGCTCGTAAGAGGTAAGAGAAGATTCAATTCAGGATGAGAAGTCCTAACACAAAGAAAACAGAAGGGTAAGTACACAAATAGATACTAGCCGGAAAAATCATGGATGATATTTTAAATTTGAGCTGAGATCTGAACCCAGGGCCTCACACATGGTAGGCATAAACTCTACCACTGAAGTACAGTCACAGACCTAGCCTAATTTATGCCTAGGCACTTAATTTTTAATGGAGCAAAAGAATTGTCATGGGTACCATTGACTTTAAGAGAAGAAAAGGAGAAAGGTGGAATCACTATTAAAAAAATAGACATAAATGCTAGTATTGAGAACTGAAATAAACCTTAGAAGGTGTTAACATTTGGACATAAGGTGTCCTCCAAACGTCCCTGTGTTCATTTGGGAATGTTCAGAGCTCAAATGATTGGATTTCAAGAGCAATAGCCTAATCAGTCCAATCCAGTTTGAATGGAATGAGTCAGTAGTAATTTAGGCAGGTAGGATGTAGCTGGAGGAGCTGGGCCACTGGCAACATGCTCTGGAAGGGTTCAACTTCCCTGTAAACCTTTCTCCCTCTCTCCCTTTCTTCCACCCTCCCTCTCTTCTCTTTCTCTCCCTCCCTCCTCTTGGTTATGATGCCCTGAAGAATTTCTCTTCACCATGCCCTTCTGTTATGGTGTGTGCTGAACATGAATTATAAATCTCTCAAATCACGAGTCTCACTTTTGTTCTCTTAGTTCTTACTATTGAGATTTTGGTTGCAGAGATGATAAGCTGACTAATCCCAAAAATCAGTACTGAGAGTAGGGCTGTTGTTATACCTAACCTGACCATATGGTTCAGATGTCTTTGGAGCTGGTTTGCAGGAGGAGTTTGGAAAAGTACAAAGATTCAGGTTGTAGAAGTCTTAGACTTTTGTAAGCAGAGGTTAATGGGTTATTCTGATAGAAGACCAGAATGCTGATAGGAATGAAGACTAAAAAGTGTGCTCATGAAGTTTTAGAGGGAAATGAGGTCACTATTGTGAATTCAACTAGAGACCATGTTGCATTCTGGGAAAGAACTTGTCTACCTTTTGTCCATGTTTGAAGACATTGTCTGATATTGAATTTATAGGTCATGGACTAATTAATTTGTGGAGGAAATTTAAACAGCACTGCATTCAGACAGTTATTTTGCAGACAGCTTTTAGCAAAGGTTTACTGAAAATTGGACCAAAAGGCAGAGCTGAAGAAGTTTTAAAACTTGCAGACTGGTCAGAAAAGTGCATGTAGAACTGGGGTCAAGACAGGTGTGCTTTGGAATAGATGATAGCCCCCAAGGAAAGGGTAAGTCCTTCTCACAGAGGCAACAGGAAAGATGCCTGCATGCCTGGAGCGCATGCCAAGAATGTGCGAGACCACAGCTCCAACAGGTTTCAGGATACAGAAGGGAAAATTCTTTGGAGAAGAGAACACAGGGGCACACTGCTCATACAGGAGGACCTAGAAAGTTGTTTCACCAGGCTCAACAGCCCAGGCACTGAGGCTGTCGCAGCCATGGTCCAAGAGGACCTGGCTACTGTTTAAGTTGGCAGCAGACCTTTGTCTTCCACATGGTGCTGGTTCTTAAAAAAAAAACAAAAAAAAAAAAACCGG
The DNA here is from genome assembly GCA_004027875.1 of Aplodontia rufa. NCBI lineage: Eukaryota > Metazoa > Chordata > Mammalia > Rodentia > Aplodontiidae > Aplodontia > Aplodontia rufa. The sequence goes on along the minus strand of PVKS010030145.1, from coordinate 21,016 downwards.
GCTGGAGCCGTGGCTCAGTGGTTTCGGCGCTTGCCTGGCAAGCACGAGGACCTGGGTTCAAACCCCAGCACCACGTACACAACTGAGTGTTGGAGCAACTAAGGCCATGTGAAAAACTCAATAAAGTTGTTTCTCTCTCTCTCACTGTCCCTCTCTCTTTAAAAAAAAGAAAAGAAAGAGAGGGGGACAGTGAGAGTGACAGAAAAAGAAACAACTTTTAGCTTTTCACATGGCCTTGCTGCTCTAACGCTCAGTGGTGTATGTGGTGGTGGGGTTTGAACCCGAGTCCTCGTGTTTGCCAGGCAAGTGCAGAAACCGCTGAGCCACTACTCCAGCCCCATGGTGCTGGTTCTGAAGAAAAACAGGATGCAGGAGTTTGGGGCTCATGGAAGCTTCCACTGACATTTAGAAGGAAGACCTGGGAATCCAGGCAAAGTGTAGCAGGTACAGAAACCTCTGTGGTCTACCCCCACAAAGGTGAAGTATAAATCTGTCAAGGTTACAGTGAAGTTGGAAAGGGGACCCCAGAAATTAAGAGTTGCAAGTAACGTGGGATGTCTGCCAAGAAAATTGGTTGATTGTAGAGACAACTAGATTAAAAGAGAGACCATGTGTACTGTGACCAGAAAGGCCAGAGCGGGTCAGGAGACTGCCTATGCCTTCTAAAGAGTGCACCTTGCCATCTCGGGTTCTGGATGCTGTATGTGGAGTTATGACACCTGTTTGCCCTGCTGAATTTTGGTCTTATTTTGGCCCTGTCCCTTTATATATGTCCTTAGTCCTCTCTTGGAAAGTGCATGTTTACTGTGTCACTATATATTGATATATGGAATTTGCTTTCGATCTTTACAGGGGTTCATGGCCATGAGTTTACCTTGAGTCTCAGAGGGGACTTTGGGAACTTGGGCTTTTGTTCAATGCTGGAATTGTTTAGACCATAGGGATTCTTGGAGATGAAATAAATGGACCTTGCATTGTAAGATGGACATGACATTTTAGAGGCCAGGAGAGGAATGGTATGACTTGGATACAAGATGGCCATACAAAGCTCTTGTGTTAATGCAGGAATGTTCAGAAGAGAAACAATTAGATTGTAAGAGTTCTAACTTAAGTCCACCCTGGTTTGAATGGACTTAGTGGTATATGTAGGCAGGTAGTGTGTGGCTGGAGTAGGTGGGTCCCTGGGGGTGTGCCAACATGTCCTGAGCAGGTTCCCTCTGCCTTTCCTTTCTACTGTTTTATGCTTCCTCACCTTTGGGTTCAGAGAAATGGACTCAGCCAACCAGAGACTGAACCTCAGAGTATGAGCCAAAATAGACTTTTCTTTTTGTTATTCTTATTGGGTATTTTTATCACAGTGATAAAAAGCTAACTAACATAGTAGGGTAGGCAGGAACTCATAATTTGTGCCATTTCTGAATTTCAATAATGTTTTTCCACTATAAAATCAGATTTTCAATAATTAAATCCTAATGATCTAAACCAAAGCATTCTTAAATCTTGCTATAAATAATTCTTGATAGACTAAAAAGATAAACAAGTCAACTTAGTCAATTCCAGAGAAAGTATTTCTTATATACTTGAGAAAAAATAGACATAATCTATGGATATTGATTTAGATCAATAAAAAAATCCTAAGTATTTGGATAAGATGTCATATGAAGTAAGCAATAATTGCAATTTGTTCAGTGTTTGCTCTGTAGCAGTACAATACTTGTTTTTTATATTCAAAATAGCCTTAAATGCATTCTCTTATCTACGCATTGTCATCTCAGTTTTAAAGCCTGGGAAACTAGTTCTAGTACAATGTTTATTTTCCTAGGATTTATAGCTAGAAAGTGGCATAAGTAGATATTGGATATACTCTCTAGTAAGACAAGTATATAAGGTTGAATTTTCCTGAGTAATTTAGTCTAAATTTTATCCTAAGAGTCTTTTCTTAGGGTTGTTTGTGTTTCTTTCCTTTCTAATAAATCAGTTCCATATACAATCACTTGGGACCTTATCCTATCTTCTAATAATTCCCCAACAGAAAATCATTCAACAGCACTTCCAAGCTATCTATTTTACCTGACATTTCATATTTCATATTAAAGCACTACCATTTTAAAGAAAAAAATACAGATTTTTGGAAAACCCTTAAACTGTTGTTTTTTACTAAATTCTAGTGATTTAGAAAATATTCTGTCTATGCTCATTTGTAAACCTGACTCATCTAACAGGTACTTTTGTAGTTAGGGGCCCTGTTTTGTAGCTTTTCTCATATACTTCAGTGCCCCCCTCTCCTTATTTCTTACAACATAGCCATACCCAAGGAATCCTTGGATAGATTTTGTTAATATTCCTTTCTACAGAGATTCCTTTCCACAGAGATGTACTTAAGAGATCTGGATATTGCTGTCATGAAATTCTTAAGCATCTTCTCAGCCAGCAGAGCCTTCTTCCAAATAGACTATGAATTTGCTCTGTAGTGTATAATTTTCAGTTCTCAGCTTTACATGGATTAAATGAAAATCAAAGAGAACATTAATACACTGATTTTTGGACCAATTTTTGTGACTAAAACAATACACACAATGCTATTTAAACAGGTCAGCTACATACTATAACTCCCATAAAAGCATAAAACAATGGCGTGGCCAAGAGGTTAGTTATATGGATTATAAATCAAGGATACCACCCAATGGAAACCTAAAATCCTCATCCATATTGCTTTAGAAAACCCTTTCCTTCTGTGGTGAGACAAGCATAACTAGGTTTTAAAAAGTTGAAGTAGAACAATTTCACTTTATGAGAAGCATGGCTCTGCTGAAGGCAGTCTCCTAGGAATCACTGATGCTACTCTTTCAACAGCATTTCCTGTTAATGGTTTCCTGTTAGGCTACCAGGCAGTGTGTGATGGTGAATTTTAGCACTGGACAACATCTAAGGATTGCAGTCCATTTATCATGCATGTCAGTATCAGTTTCTCAATTTTATTCTGATTTAAAGAGGATCTGTTAAAGAAATATGTTTCTTGTAAACATACTCCTTAGTGTTAAAAGGGAAATAAAGACAACAGCTTGGTTCAAAGAGAAGTCACCTGTGTTACTGGGAACAAGGTTAATGCAAATTTGAAAGGCTATGAAGGCTGAGAAACATTGTGAAGATAAAAGAATCATATCTGTATTTTTAATTTTTAAAATTGTATTTACTAACATATATTAGTTGAACAAATTAATGGTTTCACTGCAACATTTCCAGACATGCATATGTAGATAGATTCATTTCTCATATCTGAGCAGAAGCAGTAGTTCATTAGTATTCCAGTAGTTTGATTGCACTATATCTAAAAATGATTTTTTGATATACCAATTTGAAGGTTTAAAAATAACTAATTTTTAAACTAGTCAATCACAGAAACTTTCAGGAAGATTACTATTCTACTGTGATGTTTTAGATGTGATTCCTAGGCCACTGAATCTTATTAATACAAATACATCAATTTTTTTTAACCTAGATTAGGTGGTTTTAGGCTATCTACAGTTCCTGTGAACATTTTAAAATGTATTATTAGAGATAATATTAGCATGAAATCATAAAAATTATAGCATAAAAGTGTATTTAGAAAATTTGAATTCATAATGTATATTTTGAGAATGTGATATTTTATAATCTTAACTTTTTAAGGAATGTGACCTCAAAAAATATATTGTTTTAGAAAAATTGCTATTTGTCTAACAAAGTACAGCATGCTTATGTTTTCAAATATTTTAATCATTTTTCTTTTACATAATTACATGATTAATATACTGTGAAAATTTACTGAGAAACTACTCCACATTCAGTTATATCTGTTCCAAAACACTAAACTATCAAATGAAATAAAATAAAAATATTGATATGTAGTAGCCAACAACAATAACAAAATTTAAGACAGAAAAACATAAGTGATATATTCTAGGATCTGTACTTTGTTATTCTTATTTATTTTTTGACTTAGGGATTGAAACCAGAACCTCCAGCATACTAAGCAAGTGTTCTATCACTTAGCTCCAGCCACAACTATTGATCTGGCCAGTTTAGTAGATATCACAAAGTATTACAGGTTCCATTGGGTACATAAAGATGGGAGCTGGATTTCGGAATCCTAGTTCACCCTGGATTTCTGAAGACTTTTTTATTGCAGGAATTACATCTAGGGAGCCTTCCTGGATCCCAGCTTCTAGATTCCACCACCTACCTCATAGGAAGTAGGCAAAAGATGGAAAAAAAAAAAAACTTTGTATAATTTGATCAAACTGCAGAGTTACCCAGGAATGGGGCACATTTTCTGTAATAATGTTCCATATCTTAATAGATAAATGTGTTGCTGCAGCCATCAGAGTTTGCCTACTAAACCAATTGTCAAGTTAATGGATATATAAAATCTATTGAATTAATATGTACTTTCAGGCATATAGACCAAGTTGTAATAAAAATTTCCCTAAACCAAACTCCAAGTAGAGAGTCCAATGTTTTCTCTCATATGTGGGAGCTAGATAGAGAAAAGGAAATGAAAGGTGGTAGTGGGGGTGTGTCCTGAAAATCATAGGGAAATCAGTATAATAGAGGAAAGGGTCCAGCCAGAGGGACTAGCAGAGGAAAAGGGGGAAAACCTGGAGAATGATACTGCCCAAATTATATTGCTATGTTGTATGTATGTGTGAATATGTAACAAATATTTTTACCATTATGTACAGGTATAATGCACCAATAAAAAAAAATATATGGGAGGAAATCTTCCTTTAGGAGCTCTAAGAATTAGCATTTTTTACTCTTTGAGACAGATTTTCCCAAATAAATATGCTAGGTCTCTGGCTTTCCAGAGGTATTAGTGTTTCACTGTGTGATGTAAAAATAGGGGCTGGATTGGAGGACCCTACTTCAGCCTGGATTCCTAAAGAGTTTCTGTTATAGGCAGCCAACCCAGGAGCCTGCCTGGATATTGGCTGCCTGATTCCACCACCCACCACTTTCCAAACAAACTGGCACCAGACAACCTCCATCAAAGACAAAGTCAAATTTACCTTTCAAACATAATTTGAGAAAGAAATCCAAGTTGATTTCAGAGAAACCCCAAATTGGAAAAAAAAAAAAAAAAAAGCCCAAGACAACAGCAAGAAAACTCCAAATTGTTTTTGGAGAAATCATATATGATCCAGAAAGCTCCACAAGAAGAAAGGAAGAGGTTTGATGTGCATTGCCAGGAAGACTAGAGGGCAGTCAAACTTCAGTTCCACTTATTCCTAAAAATTCATTTTCCATTTTATCAGAAACAACAAAGAGCAGTCAACACTGGTTAAGTAGAAGGCAGGAAAGTCCAGAAGATAATTAAGTCTCATAACTGCTAGGATGTTCCTTCCCAGCTCCCTTCCTCCAGGGTCCCTAGCAGCAGGTAGCATTACAGTCCCACCAGAGTCACCATTCTGTTACTGATAGTGGAGCCCAAGGGCCCCCTGCCTGGATCCCAGCTGCCTGCAAGCATAAGAAATAGGTAAAAGATGGAAAAACGGAAAAGGAATTTTATGCAATCCTGGTCAAACTGAGGAGAAGCATAAAAGAATGATAAAAGTTCAATGATATTTAAAAATGCAATAGAGGAAGCAGGAAAAAAGATAATGTTAGATTGGGCTTATAAAGCCACTTACGGGTTTTTAAGAGCTGTCTCTGAAGCCACAAAAATTAAGAGTTAGAAAGAGATTGATAGAAAAGTTTGCCAGATAGATACTAAGTAAAAGTAATTATAACTAGGAAAAGAGAAAGTTAAACTATCTCTATTTGCCAATGATATGATCCTATACCTACAAGACCCAAAAAGCTCTCAAAAGACTTCTAGAGCTTATAAATGAATTAAGCAAAGTGGCAGGTTACAAGATCAGCACTTTTAAATCATAGTTTTCCTATTCTCCAACAGCAATTCAACCATAGAAAAAATCTGGAAATCTGTCCCATTCACAATAATTTAAAAAAAAATAAAATACTTGGACATTAATCTAACAAAGGAAATGAAAGACCTCTACAATGAAAACTATTGAACACTGAAAAAACCAAATGAAGAAGACCTGAGAAGATGGGAAAACATTCCATGTTCTTGGTTAGACAGAATCAATATAATTAAAATGGCCATTCTTCCAAAAGGCCTGTATAGATTTAACACAATCCCTATCAAAACACCAATGACATTCTTCATGGATATAGAAAAAGCAATTCTCAAATCATTTGGAATAACAAGAAACCCAGAATAGCCAAAACATTACTAAGCAAGAAAGATGAAACAGGAGGTGTTAATTGTAACCTGATCTGAAATTATACCATAGGGCTGTAGTAACAAAAGTAGACAAAAATACAAGTGGAATAAAATAGAAAACATGAGACAAACCCATAAATCTTTAACCATCTGATATTTGACAAAGGGTACAAAACATAGCATGGAAGAAAGGCTGTTCAATAAATATGCTGGACAAAGTAGATAGCCATACACAGACAATTGAAATTAGATCCTTATCTCTCACCCTGCACAAAAATCAAATTGAATTGGATCAAAGAATTAGGAATTAAACCAGCAACTATATAATTAGAAGAAAAAATAGGATTAATATTCCACCACATCATTGTAGACAACTTCCTTCTTAACAAGACCCCCCTAGCACAATAATTAAAGCAAAGAATCAATGAGTGGGATGCCATTAAACAGAAAAGCTTCTGAATAGCTAAAGAGTTTGTCAAGAATGTCAACAGAGGACCTACAGAATGGGAGAAAATAATGACCTGCTACACCTCCATCAGGGGACTAATATGCACAATATACAAAGAACTCAAAAAACACCAAAAGCACAAATAATCCAGTCAATAAGTGGACTATGGAACTAAACAGAAACTTCTCAACAGAAGTTCTAAAAGCCTATAAATACATGAGGAAGTGTTCTACATCACTACCAATCAGAGAAATGAAAATCAAAACTGCACTGAGATTCTACCTCATACCAGTCAGAATGGTAAAAATGAAGAATAGAAACAGTAAACGATGCTGGAAGGGTTGTGGGGAGAAAGGAACAGTATCACACTGTTGGTGGGACTGCAAACTTCTACAGACACTCTGGAAAACAGGGTGGGACTCCTCAAAAAAACTAGGGATGGAATCACCATATAACCCAGCTATCCCTCTCCTGAGTATTTCCCCAGAAAAGCTAGAATCGGCATTCTACAGAGACACAGCTACATCAATGTTTATAGCAACTCAATTTGTAATAGCTAAACTATGGAATCAACCCAGATGCCCCTCACTGGATGAATGGATCCAAATACTGTGATGTATGTACACATACACACAAATGGAGTTCTACTCTGCTATTAGAAAAAATATCAGGACTTTTGCAGCTAAATGGATGGAAATGGAAAAAAAAATCATACTGAGTAAAATATCCCCAACAGAGAGACTTGAGTGAATGTTTTCTCTCATATGTGGAAGCTAGACATACGAGAGACAGGATGAAAGTTATCTGTGTTTAATTAATAAACCCACCAACATTGAATTTTCACATAAGCTGGGAGAAACCGTAAGTATGAAGGTGGTGGGAGAAAGGAGAGAGGGTTGGAAGGAAAGGAGAGAAAAGTGGGGTTATCAATAAAGCTCAGTATACTTGACTGTCATGAGAAGCCAAAGTATACTCAGACAGGTTTATATACTCAGAAATTTCAATAATTAATATACATGTATATGCTCATTTTTATCTACAACATAGGGGAATTACACAGGAGACATGAGATCAGGCAATAGATGAAGGGGGGCAGAGATCCTGGACTAGGATTGGGTTGAACTTACTTTGTCAATATATATGTATGCATGAATATGTAACGATTTCCTCCAATATATAAGACTATGTTGAGCCAATTTAAAAAAATCAGGTTTCCAGGCAAAAAAAACAGTAAATACAACAAATTAACATCAGATAGAAAGCCATGATTGAGAGCTGAAAGTTAATTTAGGTGTGGTAGCCTTAAGCATACCTATTCAAAAGCATCTTTATTTTATATTTTTTATTAATTCCTAATAGGCTTACATAACACTAGGATTTATTTTGACATATTGTAAATGCATTGAGTATAGTTTTTCCATTTAAGCCTCTTAAAGTCACCTTTCTAGAAGATGGGATTGCAGCTCAGTGATCCTGCATAAATCCCTGGGTTCCATCAAATTATGACTTAGATATTTGCTGCACCTCCCCACCCAAATCTCATGCGTGAGACAATGCAAGAAGTTTATATGTGAAATTATTGGATTACGAGAGCCTTTTACCAATCCGTGAATTGATATCCAGATAGGCATTAACTAAGTGGTGACTGTAGGCAGGTAGGGTATGGCTGGAGAAGGTGGGTCACTGGATGCATGTCTCTGGGCTTCTACTTATTTTTTTGTGAGCTAAGATTATTCTGTTTCATGATCATTATCTTCTGAGCCTCTTTCTTTCACCATACTCTTCCATCATGATGTTCTGCCTCACACTGAGCCCCAAAGAATGGAGCCTGCTGACTGACACCTCTGATTCTGTGAGCCCCAAACATAGTTTTTCTCCTGTAATTGTTTTTGTCAGGCCTTTTGGTCACAGCACCAAAGAAGCCCACTTAGATACATCCATGGCATTAAAAAAAAAAAATCACTTTCATTTGTACTCTGTAATCATCATTGTTTCCAGGGTTAAATATTTCTGAAGCTATCCTTCATGTTACTTTCCCCCAAACTTCAAACCTTTGTTTCTCAATTTCAAATTTATCAATAAAAAGAAGTTAAGGTAACATGAATATTTGTGCAGATATTAACGAATGACCACAATAAAAAGAATCCAGCAGGGTCAATATTGGTAAAATATAGCTTTAAAAAATATGTCCTTTTCCTCAATGACTTGCACACGTCTAACAGAATAGAGTCTTGAGGTTACTATATAAACAAATTAAGCGGCCATGTCAGTTTCAACCTTTAAACAAATACAGCTTTCTATCAAATAGTACATGTGAAAATTATGATTTTCAGTGAATTCAATCTTGGTTGTACACTGTACACTTTGAAAATACTTTTTAATTCCACTTAAATTTAGCCACTGAGAAGCTCAGAACTAAATATGAGACACATTTTTAATAGTACAAAACTATGATATGCATTTCATATGATGGTTTTTGTATTTTTTAATTTTATATGTGTATTAGTCTTTTCCAATCATTTCCTGATGGTAATCCTTCTTTGATATGTGTTTTAAATGAAAGTATATTCAACTCATCATTTATTTTTTAAAAAATCCAGCTTGTTCCACATTTAATAGAGTGGCACTTTTCAAGGTTGGGATGAATACCTAACAAGAAGAAAAAAAATGTGTAATTCCTTTTTAAATTAATTTGAGGGCTGGCGCGGTGGCTCAGCGGTTTCGGCGCTTGCCTGGCAAGCACGAGGACCCGGGTTCGAACCCCAGCACCACGTACACAACTGAGTGTTAGAGCAACTAACGCCATGTGAAAAATTAAATAAAGTTGTTTCTCTCTTTCTCTGCCTTTCTTACTGTCCCTCTCAAAAAAAAAAAATTTTGAAATAATTATGTGAGGCTGACTTTAATACTATGAAAATATAAAAGAAAAATTCAAGCAACCAAGAATGCCAATGAATAGAGAAAGGAGCTGTTATCTGATTTATTAAGAGTGAAGAATGTAAAGGTTAAGAATTATAAAGATTATAGATGTAAACATGATATTTATATCAAAGAAAAAGATAAGTACATAAAATTGAGTACTTTCTGGATATCATAATATTTCATCATTAACATTTTCTTTTGTGGCTACTATTATGGCAAACGTAAGCAATTATGCCATTCAGTTTGAATTTCATTTGGTAACATAGTATATTTGGATGAGAGCATTTGCAAAGAAACAAAATTAAGAAAGGAAAGACTAAGTTGGATGCTAATGGTACTTTAATTGCAAATAAATTGAAATTTAAGGCTAGTTTGCAATTTTGGAAAAAATTTAAAAAAATATGCAAGGTCACTAAATAGTAAAATCAAAATTCATAACCATCACATATTTGCTTAAGAAACTCATTAAATTTAATTGTATGTTCTCCCATAAAATGAAGTGACTAGTAACTGTAACATGGTTTTTAATATCTTCTTTATGATTCAACAATGAAGCATTTTATATATTTTTGTTGTTCTTAAAACACTTCATTTCACTATAACTCTGTACTGTAAAGGTAAAGGAAGAAGTGGTTTTCCAGGGATTTTTTTTTTTTAAACTTGCCAGATGTTATAATGAAAGGCTTGTGCAAGTGAGCAGCATAGGAAAGCGCAAATGCGTGATAGTTAATTAGACTTTTGACAGCCAATTTTGTAGTGCTAAATGTGATTAAACATAGCTGCAAGTCTTTGGAATGACTTTCTAAGTTTCAAACCTTAGTATTACTTCAGTTATATAAAACCCATCCACTATAACTTCAGCTTCCCATTTATAAGCATTAATCATGGAGGTTCATACCATTAGCATATTCAGGCACAACAGGATGGATTTATTTTGTCATAAGTAATATCAAAATAACATATTTCTATTTTAAAATAAAAAATGTGATTGACGATCAAAGTTAATGAAAATTCCAAATGCAACTACATGGCAGAAATTCATTCTACTATTGCTTTACTATATTAAAGAAAGGATGAAGATTTTAAAATATAATTACCTTTAGTTTCCTATTATTCTTTTTCTTTGTCAATATATCACATTGCCTCCCAAACCTCTTGAAGTGATAAGTGCTAATAGAGTTTCTTTTATAAAATAGATTCCTTCCAGCAAAATTGATTATGTGTTTAAACCTATTATTTTTACTGTTTTCCACTTTCTGATCTATTGTTCAATATGTGATGATAGTGAATTCCCATAATAAGCATATTTGGGATTTTCCATCCAATATTAGCTATTAAATAAATGTGTTTATGATTTTGTTTCCATTAAAGATTGCTGATAAAATCATTTTGAAAATTCCTTCCTAATACAGCAATTCTGGCTTTCATTGAACAAGGTGATATTTTTCTTTAGTTCTTTGATGATGTCCTTAACTAACCTCTATACCTTAATTTTTACATATATAAATTGAAGAAATTTATCTATTAATTCTGTAATATGAAATTATATAATCTATAATTTTATGATTTAACTGACCTGGTAGTTATTACACAAAAATAAGAAACATGTTTAAAAATTCACACTGAGCTGAAAACATGTTGATATTATTTTGCATGAATGTTTGTTAAGTGCCTAGAATATGGCACATAGGAACCATTATATTTGGCAAATATCATTTATATTTTTGTTGATAGCTATTAAACCCATACAAAATAACTCAACTACCTACTGGAGAATCACTGACCCACTTTGAAAACACTGCCTTTTATCAGGCTTCTATACAGAATTACCACCATGCAAGAAAATCCTTTGACTCTAAGCTTCCACTTACTGTCTAGAGTTTATTTTTTTTTTTACTGTTCAAAATAAAAACAGTTTACACATGAACTTTAAAAGATGAAGATGAGGCTTTTAAAAACAACCATATTTCCTCCGATAGTTATGTCAAACATTGCTACCATTGGTTTAAATAAAGTGTCGAGGGAATATACACACACATGCTCACAAAAACAGACAGTAGGTGAATGGGCAGGGAAGCAAAGGTTTGGCATTGTGGGAGGTAGGTGGCGAATGAAATGTTCTGTAACATGATTTAACTTATGCTAATGAATGCAACTGCTTTCACCAAAATTTACTGTTTAAACTGTACATTTAAAATCATTATATTCTGTATTAGGTCAATTATACATCAGAAAAAGGCAAATTCCTCTTATATTATGAAGCATTAAAAAAAGTCTTTTACAATATGAGATTATTAAAGGCTTTCTCAATGAAGCATCTTAGCACCGCAGAGCAAGCAACCAAAAATGTGACATGCCAAATTCCACCATTAAAATTAAGAGACTAAAACTCAATTACTGCTCAAAGGAGGATGCATTTTTTGAAACATAAATACTGAACAGTTTATAGGCAGATAAAATTAATTAAGAAAAGAAGTGATGAGAAGAAAGAAAAAGTTAGATCTCACTTTCCCAAAGCTACATTCACATACTGTTGACAATGGTATTGTGACTTGAGTTTAACTACTGGAATTTGAATATCCTAAATATGGGAAGGGATTTTACATATGCCCAGGATTTTAAAACTGAAATTGTTTCATGAAATCAACATTAATATTGTTTAAGGTAATAAGTTAATTTCTAAGGCAATAAGTTAATAATTTCTAACTAACTTTACATATATGCTTATACAGAATGTATTTTACAAATTAAAGATTTAAAATATTTTTTGTGAAGATTGATATTGCTTAAATTTATCTTTTACTGCCCTCTAAAAGATTATCTTGGTAAAGCAATTACCATAATTACCCTTGCAGGTAAGTCTGCCTTATGGATCTCTCTTAGCCTTCAGTTGTCATTTCTAGTTAATATCATTGCCTGCAAAAAAAGAAAACAATCCTTTGCAAAGTAATGATCTGACTGTTGTTAAATGAAGCTTTCATTGACTGCCACCTACTTAGGTGTGATTAGATTAAAATCCCTAAGTGAGCCAGAGAATTAAATCAAATGGCCTCCGATTTTCTGATACTCATGCTCCTGTTAGTTTATTTTATTAGAGACTCTTAGCTGTTAGCCTGATGCAAATGAATATTTCTAATTACAATTTGCTAAAGGACTGAATCTTTAGCACTGATCTATCAAGTTAACGATTTGCCATATCTCAGACGCTAATATCACAAAGTACCTAATTTAGAAATTAAAGAACTCTGGGAATTTTTATTATTTATTAAAATCTTCAGAATATTCCAAAAGTATCTGCAGTTAATTTCTTGGAGTTATAAATGGAAAGTGCAATAGAAGAAACTTTCGTCTGTCTATATTATTATAGTATAATTGATTTTAGTGACAGACCTAAAAGCCTATAGAATAATTTGTGACTTCATGATAGTGAAAAATGATGAATGGAAAAGAGTCAAAAAGCTAAAATTCTAATAGAATTTGCTATTATATATTAGAAAGTCATTTTTCTGACTAAGCTTTATAAAAATAATTTATAAAAATTAGAAAAATAGTATATAAAAACAATTAAACAGAAAGATGACACCCTCAAGAATTTCAGACTGATCAATGGTGAAATAAGGTTAAACAGGATATACTGCTGCTATATATCATTTAGTTCTTAAACTATTATAAAATATTTTGAAAATTAATTTGTATTGCCTGTTAACCTTTAATAATATAAAACATTCTCTCTGTAGTATATAATTTTCCCTTGAAGAAACTGGCGCTATGTCACTGTGAGAAGAAAAAGGAGCTAGAATACTTTGTTTGGAACTTGAAATTTTAATTGAGAGTTACATCTTTGGGAAAAGTATTTTCCCGATTTTATTCACATCATCACTCTATTTGAGCTATCAAAAGTAAGGCTGATAGAAATGGATGGAAATAGGAAAAACATGCTGAGTGAAATATCCCAAACTCAAAGACTTGAGAGATGTTCTCTCTCATATGTGGAAGCTAGTATAAAACCTATGACAGGATGATATTCAGCTGAGTTTAAGTAATAAACTCACCATAGTTGAAACTCCTCATAAGCTGGGGAACCATACTTATGGAGGAGGCAAGAGAAGCAGGGGAAGCAGGCAGGGGAGGGAGGGACAACAGGGGTTATCATTACAATGGGGAATACTCAACCCCTATTAGAAGCCTAGCTATAAACAGACAGAAACTCAGAAATGTCAACAATTATTATACAAGTGCATGTTATTTCAAACTATAGTACTGTGGGATTACAGAGGAGATATGAGTTCAGGGAAAGGATGAAGAGTGTAGATCCTGGCCTAGGATTGACCTCAATTTACTATCTCACCATGTCAATATCCATGTATGCATGATTATGTACCAACAATTCCTTCCAATACGTAAGACTGTGTCAAACTAATAAAAAAGTAAGGCTGATAAACTAAAATGAAAGAATCTCTGGTATGGAATGAAAGTCTTTTAGGCTAACATGTTACAGTGTAAAATATGAAATGTGAGAGGAATAAAATTAGAGTGTTCCATTTTTTCTATCTATCTAGAAGTGAATGTGGGGAAACAGGAGGAACAATGGCAGGTGGCAAAGCAATTGTATCCGGGACCTAATTCCCTTTCCTCAGATTTTAACCCTATTTTTTGGGCAATGCTCAGATGAAAAAGAAAGATGGGTTATTTGTCCACCCCGACTTACTCTTTGGACAGTAACACAGACTCCACCTCACAGACTGTTTTATAACATTCTCAGACCTTGACACATCTTTGTGAGACAGCTACTCAGTCAAAAGAGGCCCTAGGCTTGGACTTTTAATGCCATCCTCCACTCCTTAACACATGGCCGCTGCCTTGTGAGCCACCAGAAATTTCCCTGGAATCACCTTTACAGAATGAGGTGATCCTGCTATCAAAGCTAAAGAATATGGCCAGTGTGATGGATAGAGATTATGACAGAGAATTAGAAGTCTGTACCCAACAGGGATCAGTCCATCCTTCACCAGATGCTTCCTAACATATACTCAGACAGGCATCATCTTGGAAAAAGTAATTGATAGGCTGCTGAGAGACTTAACATCCAAGTGAGATTAAGTTGAATTACTTTGTTCATTTATGACCTAATTATTGATTTAGAGTAACTCATAAATGAGATTGTACATTCACTGTATTTCTCAAGACTCATGAAGAACTTTTTCTCTTTTTGAGACTTGGGAAATAAGCAAATATATAGACAAACTACAGAGATTTTTCACATATTCAAGTTTAGTGTTTATGCTAACATAGAGTTGTAACTTGTATAATTGATTGAATAATGATTAATAGAGTGCAAGTTGGAAGCAACCTGATTATTTATCCAATTCTCCAAAAGTGTTTGCAGCATTAAAATTTTTTGTACCTAATATTTGTCATTTTTCAAATAAAATCTTCAGACTGTAATTTGAATCATTTTTATGTAATTAAATGTCCAACTCACTTTAATTATTATACAATTTAGAATGTCTCCATATCATTCAGTTTCAGAATTCTGGAGAAGGATAAAGTTATCATCCCTCACTTCCTGTCCTCACCCACTGCTGATTCTGACTGACAGTGAAAGACAGCTGAGAAGGAGTCCGGAGCTCTGGCATCTGTGCACCTGGAGGCAGACATCCTGTTTCGGGTTCTGCTCTCATGGCTGCTGTTGCAGTTTCCTTGGAGATTCTTTGGAAGATGATGTCTGGTTGCACTTCCCTGAAGGTGGTTATTTTTCTCATTTGGTTAGCCACTTCTGACTACATATCATCCTCTGAGAATCTAGAAACCTATCATTTGTCTTGGTTGGGCTCCTGGACGGTCCCCTTTGTCCTTCTGAAATCACTTTATGTTAGCTCCTGTTGGCAGTGGCCAGTAAATGCAATCATTAGCGTTGTATTTCTTAGTAACATTAGTGGAAAATTTGCTCCTTCTTTGCTAAAAACAGCAGAAAAGGGTCAAGAATTTCCATTGAGTTTCACGATTATAACATCTAGACCCCAGTGAGTGCCAGTCCTCAAATCCCTCAGGATCTATAGAGCACAGGTTTCTTGAAGCATTACTTTGAAGACACTGGAAACAAGAACACAACTCTTTTCCTTCACCAAGAGGCAGTGGGAAGGAATGCACCATAGCACACTACTTGCTGTTTACAAGGGAAAGTCACCTTTATCTCTGATAACTCTTCAATTTCACTTTTAAAACTTAGAGCTAAGGTTGCAAGTTCCCATTCTGTTTGGACTGTTCCAATCAGTGACCTTGCACTTGGCTTTTGCCTTTCATGGTTCTGAGTCTTTGGCACCCATTTGGTTGTGTTGGCTTTGATGACCTCTACTAATGCCCCTAAACTACAAGAGATTAACTCCAGTTATATGAACGGAAATAAACAGCTGAAATTGACTGAAAAGTTTCAGTTGTGATAAAATGATGTAAAATTATAGTTTGCGTTTCCCCTACGAACTTTATTTGTGAAATGCACTGTCTAGTAATAAACATTTATCATTTCTAGAGACACTAAATGTGTAAAATTATGTTTATAATATATATGTTTAATATATTTTGTATACTATTTATATGTATTCTAGTGTGCAGTTTTCAATTTAAAATACTTACGTTTAGTTTACCCTGAAATTTTAGTAGAAAAGTACTTAACACCAAATGAAGTTTCTCTCTCTCTCCTACCATGTAGGGACAGTATTACTTATTTTGCCTTTCCACCTTCTACCATGTCAGGATGCAAGGAGAAGAGCCTTGCCACATCTTGGACTTCTCAGCCTCTAGATTTCTAAGAAATGAACATTCTTAATAAATTATCCACTATGTGGTATTTTCCAATAGCAGCACAAATCATATTTCTGACTCCAAATTTATAATAGTATTGAAAGTTACTTTCACATACATGGAGGAAATATCACTGTTTTTCATATAAGCAATCATCTCCTCATTGCCCATTACAAAAGCAAAAAAATTACCTCTAATAACCACTAATACCAGCAAAACAATAATCAAAGGAGCATGTTCAAAAGTTTTCAGCTAAAGTGTAAGGAAAACAAAGTTGAATGCATTGATTTTGTAGGGGAAATAGGAATCCCAAGTTCTAATTGTAAATATCTCATAATCTGTTTGCTTCTAATAGCCATTGAAATTGGTGACTATTCCTGAAACTAATTGTAGCAGCATTTGTAAAATTGAAACTAGATTATTGCCCTGTAATTCATTAATAATTGTGAGAATTTTAAACCTTGAAAATAAATAAAAGTTTAAACAAAATAGCCAGACTTTACCATATACATATGTAAGTATACACACACAAACATACATACACACAAACCAGTAATGAGTGAAATGTTTTAAAATTTAGGGCAAACATTTACTATAGCAAAAATATCAATAATCTTGACATATATTCATTGCATTTGTTTTTAAATCATCTTATATAATTTACTTATATGGAAATTCATCCAAATTTTACTACTATAACTTCTGACCAATTGCATATGAAGAAAAACATACAAAATACGTAAATCTAATATAATAAAATTGTTATTCATTTTGTGAATATAAACAGTGATGGGTGACCAGATCTTATTTTTCCTCAAAGTCTCAAAACTGAGTCCCAATAGTTCTTATGAAGGGATCATGATAAGCTAAACAGGAAGGATAAATAGGAAAATGTCAGCAAATATCAGCAAATGTAGTTTCCACATCCCTTCCATTTTCCCAGCTCAATTTCCCTGGGGATGACAAACTTGGCACTAACTGGGGGAAATTTCTAGACATAGCCACTGCCTTAGTAGTGCATTCAGCCACAATATGAAGAATAATTCATACCTGGAGAGAGGGAGGTCAAATAGCTACCACCAGGCAATATCAAAGAGCAACCCAAACCAAGATAATATGGAGTGTTTCAAATAACCCTATGAGGCTCCCAAATGCCTAGATAATTTCTTCACCTAATAGTGATAACAAATGAACATCATGATTATTTAAACTGTTATGCCCTGCTTATCCTATAGGGGGTTTTCCCCTTTACAATAAAGAATATCTGGAATTCCACAGTAACAACTCTTGAGGGCTTACTAATTCATTTAATTGCCAGAGAATATGAGATAAAGACTCCAGAATGTGTCACCTTGGTCAAATTTCTAGGAGTTCCATTAATTTGGAACACAATGTGATATCTCCACATCATTTGGATATGCTGCTGCTGTCCATGCCCATGTACTGAATAACCCATAATACTCTGCACCTAGGTAGAGCTTGGAGTAAACAAAAGACATGACCCAGATCCAGGGTGAGATTCATGCAGCCTAGCTGCTTGAGCATTATAATCCAAACCTAATGGGGGAATTAGAGTATAAAACCCTAGGAGTTTTCACACAGGAAAATCCTTGTGCTGTACTATTCTCTACTTAATATTTCCCAACTTGTCTCTAAGACCTAGTCAGGGGAAACCAAGTAACTAGCCAGCCTAGTGTGTCCATGATAAACTGGCTTATTTCTAATGTATAAACATGTTTCAGCACAAAAGAAAAATTGTGTCTGTAATAGCTGAGTCAAGTGGTTCTAGGGAATATAAATAAACCCAGAAAGGGTATCTCCAGTCCTCATGGTACTAGGTCATATGGTTTTGCCACCTTTCTCTCAGTCCATGATTATGGTTTAATGCGGTAAAGAAGATAAAATAAAAAGTTCAGGACCTATTTGTGGATAATTCAGAAGTAAATCTGTTTGATGGTCCTATTCAAAGCAAATACTGAAATACAGGGATAAAGCTAAATCTTATTAGTGTGTAGGGCAGTACATGCTGTTATCCATTTTGTGGAAGGAGAGATTACTTCAGTCACAGAAAGGTACTGGATTGCGGACTTCGGCTGACATATTGACTGGCTGATCACTGATATGGTAAAGCAAGCCTGAATAATGGGGAAAAGAAGTCAGCTCGGGGATAGTGCTCTAGAAATAGATGCCCAGTGATTGTCTATTATCTAAAAATCCCCTAAGAGGGAGTTCTCAGTCAGTTCTTTTTAAAATTTCCCAATATTTTCCTCTACCCTATCTAGTTATTAAAAAGTCCATGCACACAATAACCAAGAAGACATGTATAAAGATTATACAAAGTAATGCTTTGTTAAACAAATGGTTTTCCTCTCAGTCCACGTTGACTCAATGGTCTTCTGCTCATAAGATTTCCTGGCTACTAATGTTTGCCAAACTACCAAAAGCATAGGTAACTGCCAAGGTCCCAACATGGCACCATTCTTCAAAGGAATCATTTTGCCCATGGAACCAAAGTGCTTTTGCCTGGACTCTCATGATTTTAGAAAAAAAACCAAAAAAACAAAAAAACAAAAACCACCTTATTGGTGACCAGGAGAACTGTGTTTAGAAACCAGGATATCTACTTATCTACTTAGGTGCTTTTTAGCACTCTAATGGCCAGCAGTACTGGTTAATTGGATAGTGCAGTCACTTAATAGATAATGGCATAATACTTTGGAACTTATGGAAATTAAAATTTGATTCACCATATCAGGTTAAAAGGAAAAGGAAAACCCAACAAGCCAAAAATTGTTGGCAGAGTAAGACAGTGGGGTAGCAACATGGAATGAAGTCAGAAGTGGGAATCTAATTTAGGTTTCATAATAATGGTAGGGACTTTTATAGTTTCACTTCTTTAAAAACATTTTTTCCTTTCTTATTTGCTACCTTAAATCAAAAGGACTGGTAGTAGGTAATGATTTCATTTTGATCCAATGAAGAATATGACAAAATTGACATTCCTTGGTGATAAGGAAGCTTTCAGGATACATAAATTTTCATTCAATTTGGGGAAAAAAGGTAAGAAAAAAGGAAAGATTATTATATGCTAAGGGAAAACAACAACAGTAAAGTATGTTAGATATTCTCTGATTACAAACCCAGACCACTTATATATAGTTGGGCCCTTATAATTTTGGTCTCTGAAATATACCATCTTGGCTTGTCTTCTAAGAGAACGGTAAACAGAAGAAAGAAACCAAAATATGTATTTTTCCCTTTTCCCTCCTTACTACTTCTTGTATGTATGCCTCTCATATATGGCCACACTGTATATAGAGAGTTTTTCTTCCAGGGTTTCTATTGTCACTGGGTTCCCTGCATCCCTTAAGTCCCAGGATTGGTAATGTTTCTCTGTTGCTCCATCCTGGGTGCTTCTCCATATCAGATCCTTTAACCTTGTTCACCCATTTATGTGTAAATTCTTCCATTATCAATTTGCACCATCTGTTTCCTGACATGTTCCAATGGATAATAAAATATTTTCTCATAGAAAGAGAAAATTAAAAATTAAGATGGTGTGACCTGTAAGTCCTAGAAACTTGGAGCATCAAGGCAGAGGATCACTTGAGCCCAGGAGATTGAAGTTAGCCTGGACAATATAGTGAGGGTCTATCTTAAGAGCAAAAAACGAGTTCAGAAATACCATATTAATATTAATTCTACTTTTTTTTAGCAGTAAGATTTTTTTTTAAGAGAGGAACAATGAGAGAGAAGAGAGAAAGAATCAATTCTATCTAGTTTTTCATGTGGCTTTCATTACTCTGACACTTGTATACGTGGTGCTGGAGTTCAAACCCATGTCCCTTTGCATACCAGGCAAGCGCCATAACTACTGAGTCACTGCTCTAGCCCCTAATTCTACTTTTAAAAACAAATTATTTTCAAATTTATTTTTTTACTTCAAAAATAACAGTTCAAATTGTATGAAAAGATTAAAATTAAATATAAGTTTCTTATACTTTATAATTTTTCCCTAACAACTTCTATTAAATTATGTATAAAATGTATTATTGAAAATACCTTTTAGCAGGATACAAGATCAACACGCATAAATAGCTTTCCTATATGCCAATAATAACAGGACTGAAGAAGAACTCAGGAATACAGTCCCTTTCAAAATAGCTTCGAAAAAAATAAAATACTTGGGAATTAACCTAACAAGGGAAACCAAAGATCTCTTCAATGAAAATTATCGAACATTGAAGAACGAAATCCAAGATGACCTAAGAAGATGGAAAGATATCCCTTGTTCTTGGATAGGCAGAATTAATATAATAAAAATGGCCATTCTACCAAAAGCTTTATATAGATTTAATGCTATCCCTATAAAGATACTTATGTCGTTCTTTAAAGACATAGAAAAAGCAATTCTCAAATTCATTTGGAACAAGAAACCAAGAATTGCCAAAGCACTACTAAGCAAGAAAGATGAAACAGGCGGTTTTGCCATTCCAGATCTAAAACTATACTATAGGGCCATAGTAACAAAGACAGCATGGTACTGGTATCAAGACAGGGAAGAAGACCAATGGAAT
>PVKS010030144.1:0-24684 GCA_004027875.1 Aplodontia rufa | reverse complement strand
CCAGATGAGACATTCCAGCATTACACACATACATATTCACCTGCACCTGCATGTCCTCTTATATAAGCTTTCATAGTCTCATACAAACCTCATGATTCTCTCTTGTGTCACAGAGCACAGCATATGCTTGGAATTTATTCTTTATCACATTACTTTCTTACATTATGAATGTAGCACTAGTTATTTACTTAAATTCCCTTTAGGTAGATTATTCAGAATTAAGTATTTGCCACCTTAGTAAGCAGATGAAATGTCCCTGCATTAGTGTGCTTTGATTTGTAATGATTCTGTTTTTAATTCCTTATTAATTTTGGTTACTGTTTTAGAAGGCTTTTTTCACTGCTGTGGCCCAAGGACCTGACAAGAACAATTTGAGGAAGGAAAGTTTATTTGGGACTCATAGTTTCAGAGGTCTTAGTCCATAGGTGTCCAGTTCCATTCCTCAGGACTAGGGGTAAGCCTGAACACCATAGCAGAAGGCATCGAGGAAGCAGGGAGAGAAACCACACCAGATACAAAATACCCAAAAGACACCACCAATGACCCACCTTCTCCAGCCACACCCTACCAGACTACAGCTACCAGTTAATCCCATCAGGGGGATTAACTGACTGATTGTGTCAAGGCTATCCTAACCCAGTCATTTCAATTCAGCCTTCCTGGATTGTCTCATGCCAGCTTTTGGGGGACAACTTGCATCCAAATTATAACAGCTACTTTCATATTTTTGCGAACTATTGAGTCATTTTAAAATTGTTTCTTTTATTATCTTTATAGCATTATATCATTTTCTATATGCTTTGGATTTAATTTGCTCTTCTTTTTCTAGGATCCAAAGTAAAAATTTAGATGATTGATTTTAGATCTTTCATATTTTCTTGAGAGTTGTATTCAGTTCTGTACATTTCCCTCTAAACTCTGCTTCCTTGAAAATCACAATTTGTTATAAAGTTGTGTTTTAATTGGCATTTAATTCAATGTATTTTTTCTTTTGAATTTCTTTTTCTGTTTTTTGTTTGTTTTGTTTTTGCTACCAGGGATTGAGCCCAAGGGTGCTTAACCACTGAGCTACATCTCCAGCCACTTTTTAAAATTTTTATTTTGAGACAGGGTATCACTAAGTTTCTTAGATCCTCACTAAATTTCTGAGATTGACTTTGAAATTGGGATTTTCCTGCCTCAGCCTCCTGAGTTCCTGAGATCACAAGTGTGTAACCACCATGTCCAGCTGTATTTTCTTCATGAATAACATAGTATTTAAAAGTAGTTAGTTAATCATCATGTATTTGGGGATTTTCCAGTTAATGTTTAATTTTTTGTAGTGTAATTTCATTGTGGTTTGAAGAAAGACAAGATATGATTTCTATTCTTTTCAATTTCATAAGCTTTTGTGTTTTATAATCATGATGTGATACATGTTGGTGAGTGGTCAGTGTGAATGTGTATTCTGCCCATTTTTTAATAAAGTAGTGAAACTTCACAAGGTTCAGTTCACTTCTCTCCAGTAGTCAATGAAGCTAGAGGCAGATGGAGAAAGAAAGAAAAAGCTTTATTAGCAACAAGCTCTGCCATGGGAGAATGATGAGCTCTTGCCTTTGATCACCATCTTCCTATACCCTAAGGGAGAATCTCTTTTATGGATTTTTAGGGGAAGGTATGTGGGTCCTGGACAAGTGGGTGCCTGAGTTATCCAGTATTTCAGAAAGTAGTTTCTTCTGGAGAATGCACTATATACATTTTACCATGTTCATATAGGTCAGCTAGAGTCACAGTCTAGTGGATCTACAGAATATTTAAATGGTTAAAAGCATCTGTGTTGATTTCAGTAATCTATGTCTCATCTTCATTGTAATCAGCTTTTTTGGCAAGCACACTTCCCAGGTGTGACCTTTTTTTTTTTAATCTCTAACTTGGGACCGCTAAGTGCTGTGAAGGAAGGTTTTATTCATTTAGTTAAACTATAAAAGACAGAGCAACCAGAAATAAAGAGAAACTTCTGAGAGTTTGCTATAGATAATGTGTGAGGAGCTTATGTGCATATTCAGTTCCCACTGTCTTTGTTCCATCATATATTTCTAAGTGGACAGGCAATCTTGGTGTCATCTGGCTACTTCCTATTGGGCAGGGACTTTGTGGAGGAAAAGGTTCCCATAATATAGAACAGACTGGCCTTGTTATCAGAGAAGCATTTTTAATTTCTTTTCTTGGGTAAGCCAAGGTAAATTATTTTGAAGTTTTGTAGTATCATGGCTTCCTCACCTCCTGGGACAGCATGTCTTAAAAGATGGTCTTGTCACTAATATAAAAAAATACTATAGGGCTGGAGAGGTGGTTCAGTGGTAGAGCACTTGCCTGGCATGCGTGAGTCCTGGGTTCAATTCCCAGCATACATGAAAAATATTATCTGTCTCTTAAAAAAACAAACAAACTATAAGTTGCAGAAAGTTCAGTAAAATGGAGAGGAGGATTGGAAGGGGAAAGTTTTAGGGACTTAATTAGAGCAAACTATATTTCATGCATTTGTGTTTATATTAAAATACACACTAATATTTTGTATAACAAAAATCAAGTACAAAGAAAGGAAAAATGATCTTTTAATTGATACATTATTACACAGTAACAATAAATATCATATATTAAGAGTCACCCTGTACTTATAAGACCTAGCAGAAACATCAGTAAATTTTTCTAGCATGTAATTCCCCCAATTAAGATTATTAACCATACATTTAGGTTGAGAGCTGAATTACCAATTGTGGCCTCTTCCTGAGCATGTAGGCTGTCCTGCAGATTCAGAAAATCTTTTCCTGGATTATCAGGGATATACACAAAACTTTTGATTTTTATGGTAGCAGAGGTTCCTCTTGGGCTGCCAGGAGAATATTTCATGTCATTTGATATTAAAAAACCAGAGATTTATGCCAAGTGATTATACCTGGCATAATATAATCAAGACCTACCCATGGTAGGTCTGACTGACTTAATGTCTTTATTCTCTATCCCTGGACCCATGGGTACCTCATAGTGCATCTTCAGTGATCTTAAGGGAAACCGTAGTTACAGGTTTATCTCCTGTAACTATTGAATTCCAATTGTTGCCAGCCATCTCAGCCCCCAGTCTCCATGACCAGTGTGTTGCAAACCAGTCATTTTCTTGTAAAACTGAAACATGGTGGCATGGTTTGAAATCCATCCCAGAAATTGTATAACATTTGGTCTTTGACCATATGAGTGGTTTCTTTGTTCTTAACAGAAAATAATATTTTGACTCAGTGGGCCTGTATTTTGTAATAAGCCGTGTATATTCATTCTGAATCTGGAAATATCCATCCTCATATCTGTGATTGCTATGTACCACTTTCACATATTTTATCCTTGATTCCTTTAACTTGGGTTTAACTAGGGACTACGTCTGGGGTAAGGTCTTGTAAAAGGAGTAAGTTTTCCCATGGCCTGATTTCTGAGGAGTATTCTTTATAGGTCAGTCACATTCAGATTAGTGGTAAGAGTTAGTACTAACATTTCAAATTTTTGTTGTTTTTTAATGAAATGTTGCATGCTATTCTAATGATTGCTTTGTAAGGGAAACACCCACCAAGGCAAACCTGAAGTTCTTGAAAAGGATGATAATCTGTGGACCCAACAAGATTCCTTCTGTATATTTTCTGTATTTTGTTGGACCCCATATAAGATGGAATTTAATTATTTTGGGGTTAAAACACTAAGAATAGCACAGACAAAAATTTTCCTATCCAAGTGATGATCATCATTTTGGTAGCATTTCTATGTATTGTCTTTGGGTACTGTCCCTCTTAAATATCAGCTTAAGATCATCTACAAATTGGCAGGAGGAGTCCCTCTTGTTGCTTTTCCTGACCCAAGTGTCTGATGGTGGAGCTTGTTTCATCCCATGTAATGGATCCATAGTTTGATTCCTGCCAGTTTTAAGGAAGAATGAGTGGTTAGTAAAATGATAAGGTTTCATCCATTTATTAATAAGTTGATTATCTGGATTCTCTTGCTTTCACATCTTTAAAAGGACTCTCTGCAGATGGGAAATCATTCTGTTAACATCAGAGAAATGCAGTGACCTATGAGAGACAAATCATGTATAGAAGTTATTTTAACATTTATGGATTTAACATAACTTTTACAAGGTATTCCTTTTCAATGTGATTAGTCACAACCACAGATATAGCTTAAAATGGAGTATCATATGGAATTTCAGAAGGACTCAAACTGACCTTCCAGGAACCATATGTATCCACAGCAAAGCAATTGGCAAAAATTTCTCCTTGGTCTAGTGAGTCTCCTGATACAATTTGGCAATAAAGTTGTTTGATGTGTCGTTCATTTTCAGCTTTTCCTGTTGATTGCAGACTCCTTATGAATACAGTTTCCATTTGATTTCTCCAGCACCTGAAACCTATTGTACAATCTTTTTTTTTTAACAACTTTATTTAGTTTTTCACATGGCCTTCATTGCTCCAACACTTAGTTGTGTACATGGTGCTGGGGTTTGAACCCTGGTCCTTGTGCTTGCCAGGCAAGCACTGAAACCACTGAGCCACTGCTCCAGCCCCTATTGTACCATCTTAGAATGAAAACTGGTTCATTATCATTTTTTGGCAAGTCATACTATGGTATTTTATTTTTCAGAATATGAGCCACTTCAGTCCCTTTCTCTGTCCAAATGGAGAAAACCTCTGCTCATCCTGAGGATGTGGCCATTAAAACCAATGAATATCAGATGTTACCATTAGCTTGTGGCATCTAAATAAAATCTATTTCCCTTCATCCGTGGTACATTTCTCGCCTCCACTGGGCACCTGCCATATAGACTGGGCTTCAGTCTTATGCTTTTATGTGCAAACCAAACATCTCCATATTATAGAGCCCACTTATCTGATGCATGCCAGGACCATTTATTCATATTTATAGCTACTGTAGTATGCAGTTTGGTCAAAGGAAAGGCTGTGGTTTATTTAATACAGAATACTGTAAAGCTCTATGTATAAATATTATATCTATTTGATGATATTTCCATCCTGGAGGGAGTTATTATTAAATCCCAGATCTTTTGCCCTTTTACTATCCTCTTCCATGTATTTGATAAGGTTATTTGGGGCAGGTGGGCCCTATAATTGTTACATCTTTTAGTTTTGAAGCTTGTTTTGCCACTCAGGCCACTCAGCCAGCCAGATTTCCTTTCCTACAATTTTATTCCCTCTGATGACTAGGGCAATATATTACTATAACTGCCAAGGTTTGTACACTGCTTTCTAACAATTGTAAAATCTCAGGTGCATACTTTGTTGTGTGACATCAGTTGCCCCCATTCCTTCCAAATAACTCCATGTCTATGAACAGTCAATCATGAGAGCATTTTCATGGTCAGTATACCTATTCACTTATTTGCTCACCAAAGGGCAATATAGTCACTATTTTGTGCTAAAGTCCCAAATGTCAGGTTACCTGTTTCATTTGTCTCTTGGACAGTACTGTATACCCTGCATACCTCTTACATTGTTCAGTGAAGTTGCTGCTGTCAGTGAAGAAGTCTGTGTCTGGGTTTTCCAGATTTTGATCTGCCAAGTCTGGCTAGGTGAATAAACCTTCCTGATGACCTGCAGACAGTCATGTTGTACTGTTTCTGTGTCACTAGGTACACATGATGACTGGGTTTAAATTAGGATAGACAGGAGAATGGCTTGATATCTGCCTATTCTTCTAGCATTATCCAATAGCCTCATTTTTGATCTAGCATAGTTAGCATGTGATGGGGGCATAGATGGTGATGGGTTTTCCCAGTGTGAACTTGTTAGCTTCTTGTAACATGTCACAGGTGACTGTAACTGCCCTCATACAAAATAGCCTGCCTTTAATAGTTTGATCTAATTCCTTTGAAAAATACGCCACTGGATGCTAGATTGATCCCAAGTGTTGAGTATCAATACATCCAACACAATTTGTTTTTCATGTACATATAAATTGAAGGGTTTAAGTTTGATAAACCTAAAGTGGTTGCTTGAGTTATTTTGATTTTTATAGTGTTGAAATCCTAATGGAATTCAGGAATCCCTTCTAAAGGTTCAGAATCTGTTCCTTTCAGTGCATCATACAGAGGCTTCGCTATAACGACAAAAATTGGTATCCACATTCAACAGAAACCTGCCGTTCTCAGAATACCCCACAATTGTTGATGGATAATGCGAGTCTTTAAACAATCATAGCTTTTTCAGTCCAGTAACAGTTCTCTCTGGCCTTTTGGTATAGTGAAACCCAGATGCACAATTTTTTGTTTTCATGTTTGAGCCTTTCTCTGGGTTACTTTATATCCACAGTAAGCCAAGTAATTGAGAGTCCTAATGGTGTTAGTTAATCATAAATTTAGGTAGAACTAGCCATCAACAAATCATCCAGACATTGTAATTGGAGTCCTTGGGTAAACTTCACATGCCTTAATCGTTTGCTATTGCTTCCTGAAATGAATTAGGGAAGTGCTTAAGTCCCTGAGGAAGCACTTTGCTGCAGTACTGCTATACCACTTTTCTATCAGGATCCTGCCACTCAAAAGCAAACAAGATTTGAGGTTGTTCCCAGGGATGTGCAGAAAGAGCCATCTTTTTCATCTAATACTGAGAACCACTCATAGGATTCTGGAACATTACTCAGTATAGAAGCTAGATACTTTTGGGTGGATGTCCTGAACAATATAGCCTGCAAGTCATGAACAAATCTGCATTCATCAGAATCACACATTTTTAGTAACTTCATTGTCTTGGTTGTTGCCTAGGGTCACTTAACCACTGAACAGTATTCCCATTCCTTTTTAATTTTTTATTTTGAGACATGGTCTCACTAAGTTGCTGAAGCTGTTTTTAATCTTGTGATCCTATTGTCACAGCCTCCTGAGTCACAGGGATTACAGGTGTGTACCACTGTGCCCAGCAGAATCACATTTTTAAATTGGAACGATTACTGTGTTGTAGGGTTACAGGCAGGGTCAGATTAAACTCTGCTGTAAATATTTTTGTAAAACTGCTGGTTGCCTTTTCAAGCTTCCTTCTTTAGTAAATATTGTTTTAAATTTGTGGATGACATTTTTTTCTTTTTCTTTATTTACTGGGGTTGGACGCAGGGGTACTTAGCCACCAAGTGATATCCCCAGGCCTGCCCTTTTTGAAAATTATTTTTTATTTTGAGACAAGGACTTGCTAAGTTGCCTAGGGAAGGCTTCACTAAGTTGCTGAGGCTGGCTTTGAACTTGTGATCCTTGAGCCTCAGCCACCCAGGCCACTGGGATTACAACCTGACTGGGTTTTATGGACTCCCTTTTTCTTTCTTTCTTTTTTTTTTTTTAAAGAGAGAGGAGGACAGAGAGAGAGATAGAATCAATTTTTATTGAGCTTTTCACATGACTTTCATTGCTCCAACATTTAGTTGTGTACGTGGGTGCTGGGGTTTGAACCCGTGTACTTGTGCATGCCAAGCAAGCACCATAACCACTGAGCCACCGCTGCAGCCCCCGGACTCCCTTTTTCTGTAGTAATCTTTCTGTCTCCGCTAGATCTCCCATTAGTTGTGTTACATGCTGGAGGAGCTGCCCTACTAATGGGAATAATATTGATACCAGGATACCATAAATGTATGGATGGGCCATGTATACACCCCTGTTTACCTCATCCCAGCAGTGGAAGTCATACTGTCCAATTCTTGTCAAGACTTAACACAAATAGCATTTTTCATACCCAGTTCTATAAATAGCTCTGCAGTTTTTCCTGTACAGCCCCAGGTGCCTCTAGCCATAGGATTATCTCCTGAATATAGCCACATATGGTGAGGAAAAGAAGCAGCCCAGCTACTGCTATTAGATTTTGTCACTGTGATCAAAATTCCTGACTAGAATAATATAAAAGAAGAAAAGTTTATTTTGCTTATTATTTCAAAGGTTCAGACAATCGTCAGTCAACTCTATAGCTCTGGGCCCAAGGTGAGGCAAAATATAATGATTGCAGGTCATGGCAGAAGGAAGCAGCTCAGATCATGGTAATCAGGAAGTAGAGAGAGCTCCCTGCACCAGAGACAAAATATATGCTCCCAAGGCACACCCATAGTGACCTAACTTTCTCTAGTCACACCATACCTGCCTGGAGTTACTGCCAAGTTAATCCATATCAGAGGTTACACCTCTTAGAATCTAATGATTTCACTATGAAAATTCTTGCTTTTTACGTACGAACTTTTGGAGGGCGTCTCATATCTAAACCATAATATTAATAATAACCATGTGTTTTCTCCTGTGACAATGCTGTAAAGTCACTTACATAAAGCAGGGTGAGCAGTTACTTAACCCATTTTAGACCATTCTATACCATTCAACGTTATCCCATCTGTTGTAGTATCCCAGAGGTAGACTTGCCACTTTCTCTTGTTTTATGCCTCAACTTGGATTTCAGGGATATACAGTCTCATGGTGGTATTTAAATATCTCTCTGGAACAGAAAGAAGAGCTGGATCAGCCTCCTCAGTCTGTTTCTGCTGGGTCTTTAATAACTTTTGGAACATTATTAGTATAGCTTCCATTCTATCTTCATTCTCTGTCTCAACTTCTGAATCAGTGGAAATAGTGGACTCCTTGAGTGGGATCCCATCTGAAGATCCCAGTTTTCATTAGTCACCAATGCCCTAATACAGGCTCTGGGCCCATCGTGCAATTTAGTATAATGGCATACCAGGAATTTCAGATGTTCATCTGCAAGATCTGAGTACTGCAACAGCCCATCCTTGCCGTTAACCTGTGCTAAATCTTCTGTTTCTAGTTTTGGCTCTTCCTTTACCCTATGGAACTGAGTGTGAGGAGCTAACTTCTGGTCTGTGGCTAACTTTAATGCATACAGTAAGGGCCATGCTATTGTTATGGTAGATTTTTTAAAATCTCCTTTTGCTTTTTCATGGCTATTTTGGATGCTGCTTCAAATACTCCAGCAATCCCTCTGGCATTTTAAGATCATCCCCGTGCTCATACAGTGGTCCCCACCCTACCTATAGGGAAAACACCTCAAAAAAACCACATGGAGGCTTGCGACCATCCTGGAATTTTTCCCAAAGATCCCAAGCCCTTTTCCAACTCTGTAGTCAACTTGTCATGTTCCTCTTTGGGATCCTGACAACTATGCCAGTTGCTCAGCCCAGGCCTCAAAATGCCCCAACATACTGTTTATTGATTCCAAAGAAAACTTGGAGGACTCATTGGAGACATTTGGACATTCTCTTACTCCCACACTTTTTGGCAGTGGCAGGTCAGGATACAGTGGAGGGCCATACCACACCTACAAGCAAGGGGTATATGTATATAGGATAAGTTGCATAACACTGTGCAGATGAATTTCTTCACATGTTTTATGGGTATATTCTGTACACTAAGGTTACTCTGCTTTGATCCTCAATGAAATATTGGAAATAATGGAAGGAACCAGCGTTCCCTCTATCTTCTTCATTTTTGCATTCTTTAGAGTACTTTTTAATCTCACTGTGACCTTTCCAGACACTGATTAGTGTTCAACCCAATTCTGCCATCCTGCATTCCTGCAAAACCAGTACCATGTGAATGAAGCAAAATCTACCACCAGCAGGAACAGCAGCTGGGCCTTTAGTCAACAGTTGGAGTGGCCTCAGAGTAAAAGTGCAGAGGAGCATATTGAAGCAGATCCTGGGGAAACAACTTCATAAATGTCCCTGCACGAGCAGATAAACCCATTTGTTCGTCTCAAAGCAAAATCTTTCAAAGTAATTGCAAGTTTTACAAAACCCTTGAGCCTGTGGTAGGTGAGGTATCAGGACTGGTCAGAGATGTTGTCAAGGCATCTTTTCTGTTGTCCCTGTGAAAAGTATCAGTCTACCTTGAGTTGTGCTAATCTCTTTACCAAATTCACCCTCTGTGAACCCTAACTTTAAACATGATCATTGCATTTCAGACTACAAGTGTTTGAAATCTTTCTTCTCTCGTCTTTGCTTCTGATCATCTTATCAAACCTGGCTAAAAGTTACCACAAATAAAGTTCCTTTCACAATGTATCATGGCCTCCATCCAATTTCCAAAAAGGTCCTAATTCCCAACTGAAATTTCATTAGTGCCGTTATTACTGCCCACATTTATATCAGGATTCTGATCTTCTAAGCTCCTACCAGAGTTGCCCATTAAGCTCTTCTTACAACATTTTAAGGTTTCTTTCACTTTCATCTCCAGATTTTTCCAAACTTAACTATAAAAAAAAGTTCCAAAGTCTTCTGAATCACATGGTCAGCTACAGTCACAGCAATAGCCCTGATTTTTAGTAACAGTTTTCTGCGTTCATTTTCCATTACTGTGACAAGTAGCTGAGAATAGCAACTTAATGAAGGAAAGGTTTAGTTTAGCTAATTGTTTCAGAGGTTTCAGTCTAATATCAATTGGGTCTATTGCTCTGGGCCTGAGGTAAGGCAGAACTTCATGGCAGAAAGGTGTGAGAGGGGAAAAGGGCTCAATTTGTGGCAGTCAGGAAGCATGGAGTAGGGGAGAGAACAAAAGAAGCTGTGGGAGGATACAGGGACAAGATACAGTCCTGAAGGACACACCTCCAGTGATCTCCTCCTTTCAACCGTGCCACACCTCCCTACATTTTCCACAACATTCCAGTAGTCTTTTTCAGCTGTTCTGGTGAGCCCTCATGGTCTATTCATTTTCCAAAGCCCCACGTCTGCACATTGTTCCACTTGGGAAGAAACTCTCAACAAATGAGCTTTTGGGGAACATTTCATATTCAAACAATAACAACAAACATCCTTCTTCCTACCCCTCTGAGCATGATATTCATCAGTATATAAATATCTTCCTATATGGGGTGGTCAGTGATGTAAAGAGAGGAAAAGAGTTCAGTCATAAGGACAATCTTGTTTTAGTCATCTTTTTGCTGCTGTGACTAAGGAACCTGACAAGAACAATTTTAGGAGGAAAAGTTTTATTTAGGTTATTGTAGTTTCAGAGGTCTTTGTCCAGAGAAGACCGGCTTCTTTCTTTAGGGCTCCAGATAAGTCAGTTTGTCATGGCAGCAAGCATGGCTCCAGGGAGCCAGGAGCTCAAGACCCTCACATCAAGAAGCAGAGCAGAGGTTAAACTCCACCCTAAATACAGAATATACCCCAAAGGCACGTACCCAATGACCCACCTCTTCAGCCACATCCTACCAGACTATAGTTGCCAGGTAATCACTTTATGAGGATTAACTGATTAGGTTAAGGCTTTTATAGCCCAATCATCTCGCCTTGGCCTTCCCAAATTGTCACACATGAGATTTTTCGGGACATCTCACATTCAAACCATAACAGAATTGTCTCAATAGGAGGGGCTGATTTTACCAGATGAACATATCTGAAAAAATAAATGGACTGTAATCATACATAGCTAGTGGCTTGCCCTTGAGCATTTGTCCGTAGGAGATACTGCCTTAAAATTAATTGCCTTGCTGCACAAGGGATACTTAAGAAAAGGGTACCTTGCCAGGGAGAAATCCATTCAACAGCTCTTTAGATTGCGTTTCAGGTTCTACACCATGAATGGGAAGAGCCAGCTGTCTTTGATTTTCTCTTTCACAGTACAAATCTGATTATGATATAATGATTAAGGGAAGCATATGTCTGCCACCTTTTCCCTACCCCAAGGCATATTGTGTGGGCTGGAACAGTGGCTCAGTGGTTGGAGCACTTACCTGGCATGAGCAAGGACCTGGGTTCAAACCCCAGCACCACATGTACAACTAAGTGTGAGAGAAAAAAAAAAAAAGAAAAAATAATTAAAATTGATTCTCTTTTTCTCTGTCTCCCTCTTTCTCTTAAAAAAAAAGCCAAGGCATATTGTAGGCAGGATAATACAGTAAAATATTTGTTTTTTGGTCGTAGAGCTGTAACTATTATTCTATTTAACATTATCTCCACAGGGCTCCTATTTGGAATTGATGGTACATTCACCGCTTTCACAAGGTTTAAAACATAAGCATACAGCTCAAACATACACGTTGAAGTACAGGCAGAGCAAGGACATGATAGACACACATTCCAACCCAAAACACACACCCACACCCACACACATGTACTCTATAAACTGGAATTAGAGGTCTGAAACCCAGACAGATTTAAGATCAAAGTCCTAAAACTATTACCTATCCTAGAATGTCTTCTTCTGAAACTAAATAGGTTCTCTTTCTTCTGAGTTAAGTCTCCAGATGGATGGGGAGGTAGTTGTCAAAGAGTATAACTTGAAGTGATAGATTATTTATTATACTATCACTCATCTTACCTGATGATATTTCTTATCTACCATAGTGATGATGCCAGGGTAACCATCATTTGGAAAAGGAACAGGGATTGCCCTCTGTGCTGATTGCTCACCAGTTCACAGAATACTTATTCTTCTCCTATTCTAGGATCTATCTACCACAACAGAAATTGGGCACCAATTTTAACTGCACAAGTTTCATTTCACTGTCATCCAGTAGACTCAGTGAAGCAGAAGTCAGAGTATTAGAAAAAGAGTTTAATTAGCAACAAGCTAGCATTCTTGGAAAATGGTTCTCTTGTATTACATGACCATCTTCCCCTTGCCCTAAGGGAGAATTTTTTAAAAATACTTTGTTAGTACATTTTATACCAACTAGTGGTGCTTATTTAGACGTATTCATAAATGTATATAACATAATTTGCTTTATTTCAGTCCTCAGAATTTCCCATTTGTCCCCCTCATTTCTTCCCTGATCCCTTTTCTCTACTCTTCCTTCCTTTTATTTACTTATTATTTCATGAACTGGTACATTATATCTAGCAGTGGGATTCATTGTAACATCCTCATAGCGGTACTTAGCATAATTCAGTCAACTTCATGCCCCAGTTCTTCCCTGTTCCTTCCCCTCTCCTGCCCTCATCTCATCCATCCTTCCTGGTCCCTTGCCTCTATTCTACTTACCTTCCTTTTGTTTTTTACAAGATTCTCCTTTTTATTCTTTTTATATCTCCAGTTTCCATAAATGAGAGAAATATTTGACCTTTGACTTTAAGAGTATGGCCTATTTCACTTAGAATGTTATTCTTCAGTTCCATCCATTTACCAGCACATGACATCATATCCTTCTTCTTTATGGGTCAGTAATACTCAGTCGTGTATATATACCACATTTTATTATCTTTTCATCTGTTGAAGGGCACCTCAATTGGTTCCATAGCTTGGCTATTGTAAATTGTGCTGCTGTAAACCTTAACCTAGTTTTATCCTTATGCTGTACAGATTTTAGATCTTTTGGGATATATGGAGTAGCTATGTCATGTGGTGGTTGCATTCCTCTTGTTTTTTTTCTTTTGAGGAATCTCCACACTGCTTTACAGAATTGTTACTCTAATTTGCAGGCTTACCAACAGTGTATGAGTGTACATTTTTCTCCATCATCAACACTTACTATTTATTATATTAATTCTAATATTTAAAAAATTTTTTGGCATTGGGTATTGAACCTAGGGGCACTCGATCACTGAGCCACATCCCAGCCCTTGCTAAGTTGTTGAGGCTGGCTTTAAAGTTCTGATCTTCCTGCCTTAGCCTCCCAAGCTGCTGGGATTATAGGTGTGCAAACCATACCCAGCTAACTTGTATTCTTTGTAATTACCATTCCAGCTAGAATAAGATGAAATCTCAATGTGGTTTTGATTTAAACTTCCTTAATTACTATAGGTGTTGAATATTATTTCATATATTTATTGACCGTTTGCATTGATTCTTTTAAGATATGTCTCTTTTTGTTCAGTTGCCCATTTATTCATTGTCTTATTTATTGTTTTCTTGGCATTAAGGTTTTTTGAGCTCTTCATGTTTTATGGATATTAATACCCTATCTGACAAGTAGGTGGCAAAGATGTTCTCCATTCTATAAACTCTTTTTTTTTAAAAGAGAGAGAGGGACAGTGAGAGAGAGAGACAAAGAGAGAATGCACTTTATTTAGTTTTTAATGTGGCTTTCGTTTCTCTGACTCTTCATTGTGTACGTGGTACTGGGGTTTGAACTTGCGTCCTTGCGCACGCCAGGCAGGCACTGTAACTTCTGAGCCACCACTCCAGCACCTATAAACTCTTTATTTATGCTCTTAAGTGTTTCCTCTGCTGTTTACAAGATTTTAATTTGATGACATCTCATCTATTGATTTTAGTTTTATTTCTTGAACTTTAGGAGTCTTGTTAAGGAAGCTGATTCTTGGGTTGAATATTTGAGAATATTTGAGTGTTGGGCCTAAATTTCTTTTTTCTAGAAATTACAGAATTTCTGATCTAATTTGTAAGTGTTTTGGATTGTTGTCAAGTGCTTTTTCTGTATCTATTAAGAAAATCATGTGATTCTTGTTTTCAGCTTGATTGATCTGGTGAGTTACATTTATTGATTTCCTTATGTTGTATTAACCTCTTAGCCCTGGGATGAAACCCACTCAGTCATGGTGCACTATCTTTTTTTTTTTTAAGAGAGAGGGACAGTGAGAAAGACAGAATCAATTTTATTTAGTTTTTCACGTGGCTTTTGTTGCTCCAAGACATCATTGTGTACATGGGGCTAGGGTTTGAACTCTGGGTCCTTGCACATGCCAGGCAGGTGTTATAACTCCCGAGCCACCACTCCAGCCCAGCCCAATCATGGTGCTCTATCTTTTAAATGTTTTTTACATGTGGTTTGTCCATATTTTATTAAGAATTTTTGTGTCTATGTTCATGAAGGATGTTGGCCTAGAGGTTTCTTTCTGTGATGTGTCTTAGGGTAATATTGGCTTCATGGAATGAATTTGGTAGTGTTCCCTCCTTTTCTATTTCATGGATGAATTTGAGGAGGATAGATGTTACTTCTTCTTTAAAGGTCTTATAGAACTTGGCTGAGAATCTCTCTGGTCCTGGACCTGTTCTTTGTTGGAAGGCTTTTGATGGCCGCTTCAATTTCATTACCTGGTATTTATTTGTTTGTTTTATATATACTCAGGGTTCATTTTGAGTAGCTCGTATGTATCTTGGAATTTGCCAATATCTTAACTATTTTCTAGTTGGGTTTCTTTTAGTACATATTTTCAAAATAGATTCTGATTATTCTCTGCATTTCTGTAGTGTTTGTGCTGCAGTGTTCTTTATCTCAAATTTTATTAATTTGAAATTTCTCTCTGTCCTTTTGATTAGCTTGGCTAAGGGTTTGTCCATCTTTAGTCTTTCAAAAACAACTGTTTGTTTCTTTGCATTGTTATTTTATTCTCAGTTTCATTTATTTCAGTTCTCATTTTAATAATTTCCTATCTTCAGCTGATTTTGGTGTTACTTTGTTTTTCTTTTTCTAGGGCCTTGAGGTGTAATCTTAGATTATTTATTTGGTGTCTTTCTATCTTTTATTGTATGAAGTCAGTGTTTCAAACTTTGCTCATAAAAGGTTTTGTTATGCTAAAACACTATTCCCATTTGTTCCTAAGAATTATTTATTTTTCCCCTGATTTCTTCTGCTGTCCATTCATCATTCTACAGTATATTATTTAATCTCCAGATTTTAAAGTATTTTCTGTTTTGTATTTTGTCATTGAATTCTAATGTCTTTCTGTTGTAATCAGATAGGATGCAAGGAATTCTGTTTCTTTGTATTTGTTAAAATTTGCTTTATGACATAAAATATGGTAGAGTTTAGAAAATTTATCATGTGCTGCTGAAAAGGAAGTAAATTCAGTTCTTTAAGAAAGAAAAAGTATACTTTTTAAATTTTTTGATTGAGTTGTTGCACAATCACAAATGTGTATAAAGTAATATATGCTTTATATGCTTTTGATCTTAAACCATAGTTACCCCATCTCACCCACATCCCAGTCTCTTAAGTCTTTTATTTTATATAATATACAAATGTGTGTGTATATGTGTATGTATGTATGTGTGTGTGTGTGTGTGTGTACACACACACACATATATTATAAAATTGTGAATTTTCCTGAATTAAATGATTGCATAAATATTATCTGACTTCTCAGGTTAGGGGTAAAGTGTATGTTACATTGTTGTTTATCTAGATTATATGTTGCTTTGCCCTCAGTGGGTTGCATACATGACTTTGACTATCCTTTTACCCAAGCTTGGGTTTAAATGTAGCCTCCACAAATGAGGGAAAACATTCAGCTCTTGACTCTCTGCATTTGGCTAACTTCGCTCAGCTTCATTTCTTCCATTGCCATCCATTTACCCTCTAAGGCTGCAATATCATTGTTTCTAATAGCTGAGTAAAAAATTACATTGTGTATATATACCAAACTTTTGGATCCATTCATCCAGTGAGGAGCATCTGGGTTGATTCTGTAATTTAGCTATTGTAAATTGAGCTGCTATGTACATTGATTTTTTTTTCTGTGTTGCTGTAACATACTGATTATAACTCCTCTGGGAAAATACCCAGAGGAGGGATAGCTGGTTCATACAGTGGATTCAACCCTAATTTTTTGAGGTCTATTGATTAATAGTATTTTTTAGTTTAGAAGAGTCTTTGCTCAGTTTATGTCTGGATTCTCTATCTAGTGAAAAAATGTTATTATATTATGGTCTGATTCTTAATAATTATAAGGGTGTATTTTATGTTTGTAAGATGCACTATTATTTGTGGCATAAATATTTACAATCATTATTTCTTCCTGTTGGATGATTTCCTTAATTGGTATGAAGTGACTTCCATTATCTCTTCTGATTAAGTCTGGCATAAAGACCGCTTTTTCTGATATGAGAATAGCTATCCATTTGCTTTCTGCTACCATTTGCATGGCATATTTTTTTCCTGTCTTTTCACTTTCAGTCTGTGAATGTCTTTGTCTTGTAATGTGAGTCTGTTCTACATAGCATATTATTGGGTCCTATTGTTTGATCCCACCAGCCAATCTATGGCTTTTGATAAGAGTTTAGATCACTTACATGCAGTGTTATTGTAGAGGTGTGTTTTCTTGCCATTTTGATTGATTCCTAATGTCTAATTCAGACGTGATTTTTACTTTATACCTTTTTTTTTCCCCCAATGCTGTGACCAAAAGTCCTGACAAGAACAATTAGAGAAGGAAAAGTTTATTTGGGTGTTTAGAGGTCTCAGTCCATTTGCAGCTCAATCCATTCCTTGGGTCCAGAGGTGAGACACAACATCATGGAAGAAGTGTGTGGTGGAGGAAAGCAGCTCAAAACATCACAGCAGGAAGCAGATAGAGACTCACTTCGTGGACAAAATATGTACCCCAGAGGCATGCCCCCTGTGTTCTACCTCCTTCAGCCACACAGTTTATCCCAGCAGGGGATCAATTCACTGATTGTATTAAACCTCCGAGTTTTTTTTTTTGTTTTGTTTTGTTTTGTTTTGTTTTGTTTTGTTTTGTTTTAAGAGAGAGATAAAAGAGTTATTTTTTTCATCTGGTTTTTGCTTTTCCACCACTTAGTTGTGTATGTGATGCTGGGGATTGAATCCAGGTCCTCACATACGCCAGGCGGGTACTATACCACTGAACCACTTTTCCAGCTCAGGCATTAAATTTCTCATAACCCAGTTATTTCACTTATAAACTTTTTTCCAATGTCTCACACATGAGCTTTTGGGGAACACCTAATATCTAAACCTTGACATATACTCTTATTCTTTTCTGTTTTTACCTTTATTTTTATTTTTGCGGTTTTGGTGATTGAATCCAGGCCTTATGCATACTAGCTGTATTCCTGTCCTATTTTTTGCCTTTGTTCTTTTTTCCTTTTTTTTTTAAACTTGTTTTCTGACTTTTGGGTTTTTAATTGAACATTGAATTTTATTCCATTTTCTCTCCTTAGTAAATTCTATATCATTTTTTTCCCATTTAGTAGGGGTTGCCCTAGAAAATACAATTTTACATTTTGAATTCTCAATAGTTGAAAATAATAATTGTGACAATATTTGGTTATGCATGTTCATGTGTGTATATTACATATATACACATATGTGCATGGTGGCACATCCATAAGTGTGGAAAATGACAATAATATAACAAGAGAGGAATTATAATTACCTTGTTAATGTAGCATGCTCACACTTCATGTGATGGCTTGTAGACTTATCTGTCAAGGGATTTGGGTTAGTTTTATGAGTAGTATTAGAATTCGAAGACTATTAGATCAAAGTAATTTCTTTTTAAAATTTCTTTGTCTAGTTGTGGAATCAGAGTAAACTGGCTCCAAAGACTACACTGAGAAATTCTCTCTTCCCACTATTGTTGTTACTGCTGTTATTATGTAGAGAGGTTATGATGGATTGTTATTTATTCTTTAAAGATTTGGAATAATTTGGATAAGGGTAGGTAATTGGGGGGCACTCCTGGGGGTAATTGTAACATCCAGAATCTATACTCATTTGATTTTATTTTGTTAAAAACTTGTATGGTTGTTCAAAAATTTAAAAAAAGTCATAAAAAAAGTTTTGGAATAATTCACCAGAAAAGTTAATCTTGACCAGGACAGGGAATTGAATCCTGACAACCTGACAATAGTTACATGATCTTGGGCAAGGATCCTTCCCCAGCTATACTTTCAGTTGGGACCTCAGTAATGATTATTGTCTACTTCTGTATTCTTGAACTAGGGAAACTGAGCACTATTCATATTTTTAATCCACAGAACTGTGGTGATTAGTAATACAGCAGTAAACAATTGATACACTTTTCAGTAAGTGTAATATGATGCCCTGAAATGACTCCTGAAACAAAAGATCTAATATTAGTGGATAATATGATAAAATTGGAAATCTGGTTAATAGTCTTTATAATGTCGGTTACATTACAGAAGCTGAAAGGCACATGTACCATCCAAGCAACTTCCTGTAAATCTAAAATTTATTGAAAATAAAACCCAAGAAAGTCCAATTTTCTGATATTGTTTGGGAGTACACTTATAGGATCCTGTGAAGACTTCCTGGAAGATAGGGCATCTCAATATTAGAAGTCAAAATAGTAATACATATAGGACAGGAAACGTAAATTATATTTGTGCATTCAAAAGAGAAATTTTCTTGGTACTGAAGGTTCTTTAAGTTATCAAAAAGCTATACTTTTAGGCTTTTGAGGAAATCTTTGATAATTAAGTACTTCTCATTCTACAAACTCAATCATGAACTCTTTAGGAACGTGGATTATATTGGCACTGTCAACTTGGAATTTTATTGTCCATTGGCAAGCCCAAAAGCCACAAGCAGAAAGCAATAGTGGTAGGTAAACAGGGTTACAAAATTTTTTTTCAAAATATGATAAATTAGGTCAGGCCTTGCTTGCATTGACCTGCTATTATGGTTTGGATATGAGGTATCACCAAAACCTCCTGTGTTAATACAGGAATGGTCAGAAGTAACCTGATCAGTTAATCCTAATTTGAATGGAACTACTGGGTTTTATTTGGAGGCCGATGGGGCCTGTCTGGAAGAGATAAGTTAATAGGAGCATGTTCTAGAATGGCTCATTTTCTCTGTGATCACTTCTTTTTTCTCTCGGTTTCCTGAATACCGTCACACTATTCTGCCATGATGTACTAACTCATCTTGGACCAAGAGCAAAGTAGTCAGTTTAACATGGATTAAACCTCTGATACCATGAGCCAAAATAAATGTTTCCTGCTCTAAGTCATTCCTGTTGGGATGTTTCATCACAATAATATAAATCTGACTAACACATCTGGAAATGAACCTATAGATGTGATGTTTTATTTAAGGTGCAGCTGGGAATATTGGTGTAGGTATAAGGCAGGCAGGACTCCACTATTACTTTGCTTCAATATAGAAGAGCACCGTGGTTTAAGAGAAAGGGCTTTGTACTGGAAATTCCATATAAAATGAATTTTCTTAATAACTAAGAAAGTTTGGCATTTGCCCAAACAAGGAAAAATAAGCCAATAAAAAATAGAAAACATAGCTGGAAAAAAGACATATGTGTATAAATTAGTACTTACAAGTTGATCAGTGGACAAAAAGATGGATAAAATTTCTAGGAAATAGAATATTTTGGGGTGTAATTAAAATCTCATATTTGACCACACATTATACATAAAATCAATTCCATGTAGAATGTAGAAATAAATATAAAATACTCAATAAAATATATATATATATATATATATATATAACATAATCAAGGCAAATAATTTCATAGGGTGGGGGTTAGTTTTCTGAAACTACACCTAAAAATATTTACCATGTAAGAAAAGACATATTTGAACAGAGTTGATATGGCACATAATATGGAGACAGACTGAGTCAAGCTCAAGGATCTTCTATTCATTCTTACTTTGTCAAAGATGCAGAAATGAGCTGCTATCATTTGAATGTTGTTTGTCCATTGTTTTAGTTGGCTTTTTCATTGATGTGACGAAAACACCCAACAAGAATAATGTGGAGGAGGAAATGTTTGTTTTGGCTAATGGCCTAAGAACTTCGGTGTATGGTTGGCCAACTCCATAGCTCTGATTCTGACAGAGGAAGGCAGCTCAGTATATGGCAACCAGGAAGCAGGAGAGCACTCCACTCACTAGGACAAAATATAAACCTGAAAGACATGCCCTCAGAGACCTGTCTCCCTCAGCCACTCCCTACCTGTTTACAGATTCTCCCCAGTTAATCCATATCTGTTGCTGAATCCATTTATCGAGTTATGACTCATGAGATTTCACCTCTGAAAATCCTTCTCACACGTGAGCTTTTGTGGGATACCTCATATCTAAACAATAACGTTTCTTAAAAAAAATAACATTTCTTCCTTGACCCCAAAAAAACTCATGCCCAGCTCACAATGCAAAATCTTTTTAGTCAATTTTTAGAAGTACCAGTAGTTACAAAATTTCCAGCACTACCAAGAATCCAAGTCTAAAATCTTACCTGAAACTCAAGGAAAACTCATAGCTTTTCCCCTGGGAAGATCAAAGGCAAGTCATATATATCCAACATATAATGGCACAAAGTAGACATTTCCATTCCACAAAGGAAAAAATATGTTCACCGAAAGAAGGGATGGGATCAAAGCAGGACAACAATTCAGCTAGGGAAATGAGTCATGAACCTCCACCCCTATGACCTTGCTGGTTGTAGCCCACATAGCCTCTCTAACGGCTTGTCTCTCCCCTCTTTCTGCAGATTTCCTTGACAGATGTTCCATAGTACCAACATTTCTTAATCTTGTAATTCTCCACTAAAATTTCAGCTTCCGAGTATAACCAAACCACAGTCCTACATGGACATTTATAGCAACAGAAACAATGGCTTTTTTTAAACATTGCTCAAGGTTTATGCTTATTAATTCTCTGAAAGGTAAATAAAACTGGGAAGTTACACAGCCAAAGGAAATATCTCTACCAGGCAACAATTAACACTAAAGAGTAAACTGTTTTACAGAATCACATGGGACTAAATGCTATGTTTTTAACAACTTTACTAATATTTCCAAAGTCATAAATAGCCCCCACTGAAGATGTAAAGTCACTGTCTTCATACTTTTCAGGGAATGGCTAATTATGATTGCTTTTGTGCTAACAGTTTAAAAGCTAATGCTTTGCTGTCTTGTTTATCCTGTTAACATGTTCCTGCCTGATGAAGGCCTTGCCCAGTCACCTGCCAAGATGCCATCGCACATGGAATCTACAACCAAGCTCTGGAAATCTACAACCAAGCTCTGCTGAAGGGCCCTTTTAGATAGATAGGCCTCTGGGGAAAGGTCCCTGATTGCCGTCCCCATTCTACGCCCCATATCAGCAGGAAGTAGCCAGAATGGTCATCGCCCATTTTTTCCCTAACGGCAGTTAGGGATACTTCTTCAGAGGGGGGGAATGAGACAGATTAGGAGAGACAGTGAAATGGCTAGGTAGTCAGGACAGAGGGCCCCTATCCAAGAGCTAGCTGGTAGAGGCAGAGACTGATTGACAGGGCTGCTCAGGGCCTCAAATGCAAAAAGACCTTGGGGCTCACCCTAGTCCCTGACTAAGAGAGGGGGGTGGTCACAGGTGGATACTGGGAAGTATTTTGCCACCTTTTGTTTTAACCAGTGGTGCTCTTGAACAGTTTCAATGCCTGTTTTACATAGATTTTAACCAATGGAATTGATGCATTTCTCATTGCCTGCTTTGTGTGAATGTTAATTATGCTCATACCCCAAATCAATATAACCTCTGGCCTAACCTCCATTAGATGGTGTCCTGCTTCCAGGTACCCCTCCGCCTTGCGGAGTCTCTGCTCTTCTTCCTAAATAAATCCTACTCCTTTTACTCCTCCTTCAAAAAAAAAATTCAACTTCCTCTTTATTTCTCCATGCATCACCCTCTTAAGGGCAGCCCACAGAGACTGTCCCTGGGGAAAGTTGCCTGACCTCCCAAGCCTTACTTTGAAAGCTCAGTGAAACATATATATCCCCCTAAATCCAACATCCTGAATTCCTGCAGAACCGGTACCATGTGGTTGCCACCAATGTCTGCCACCATCTTCAGCAGTAGCAAAGACTCCAGGGCCCAAGGCTGTAGCAGTCTATGACTGGGTGGCTGAGCATGGTGGAACAACTTCCTAGACCAACTTGTGAAAGAAAAATGCAATGCAGATCTCTTTTCAAAGTAATTTTTTTCCTTTTGCACCTTTGAACCAGATATGGGTATGGTCTTGCCAATTCCTGAGAAGCTGTCAAGCTATCTTTCCTATT
The DNA here is from genome assembly GCA_004027875.1 of Aplodontia rufa. Lineage (NCBI taxonomy): Eukaryota > Metazoa > Chordata > Mammalia > Rodentia > Aplodontiidae > Aplodontia > Aplodontia rufa. The sequence goes on along the minus strand of PVKS010030144.1, from coordinate 1,944 downwards.
GTCTCTGGGTAAAGTCTTCAGTGGCTTTAATGTTTTTTACAACCACACATTTATTAGTCCCAGTTTTACTTGAAGTTTTCTGGCCAAAATGCAAGTTTTTTTCAGTCTTACTGCTTTGCTTTCTGCTACTGATTATCACAATAACTTGGTTAAAGGCTCCTGGCAGTATTCATGCTGCCCAGAATTCTTCTATGAGACTAAGAAGTCCATCACTTTTGAATTCACCCTCACAGAAAACCTAATGAAATGGGCAAAATGTAGACAACTTAGCCATAATATAGCACAAAGATCCTCTAGTCCAATTTCCAATAGAGCCATCCCCCTCCTCTGAAACCTCTCTAACTCAGTCTTTACTGGTAACAGTTCTGTCAGCATTCTGGTCTTCTGAACTCCCAACCAGAATTGTGCATTAAGATCCACTTACAACAGTCTAAAGCTTTTCCAGCTTGCATTGCTGAACTTTAAAAATTCCTCCCACAAATTTCAAAAAGCCCTAAAAGCTTCTGAACCACATGGCCAGGTTAATCATAGCAGTGATCTCAAATCTCTGTTCCAGTTTATGTTTTAGTCAGTTTTTTCACAACTGTGACCAAAAGATCTGAAAAGAACAATTAGAGGAGGAAAATTTTATTTTGGCGGTTCATAGTTTCAGAGGTCTCAGTTCATAGATGTCTGACTTCTTGGGGCTTGAGGTGAGGATTGTGGCAGAAGGGTGTGGTAGAGGAAAGCCAATGGGAGCATGGCTTCAGGAAAGAGAAAGTGAAAGCAAGAATTGGGGGTTCTTCCCTCACCAGGACAAAATATAAACCCCAAAGTTATGCGCTCTGTGATTCACGCCCTCTAGTCACATCCTATCAGCCTATAGTTACCACTTAGTTAAACCTTTTGAGGTAATTAATTCAGTTATTGTGTTAAGGCTCTGATAAACTAATTTTTTCACTTCTTGGATTGTCTCACATGAGCTGTTGGGAGGACACTTATTCTAAACCATAACAATCATATAAATGACCTTATTCTTACTCACTGTGGGCTGAAGTAGATGCATTACAGTCTTCATCATAATGTTTTTGTTGAACCCATGGCCTCGTGCATGCTAGGCAAATACTCAACCACTGAGCCACATCCCCAGCCTCAGTCTTAATAATTTTATTTTGATTTGCCTCTTTGCTGTTATGATCAAGTCTACATTTGTTACTTGAAATTGGAAATGATTTTTGTTTTTTCTCATGACTGTATTAAGTGAAGAAGAAATCTGTATAATTATTGATTTAGAATGTCCAACGAAATATCACCATGAATTTTAGATTCAGGAAAGTTGAATTCCTGATCTTGAATACTGAGCCATTCATTCATCCATTGAACTCAGTCTTCTGTTTAGAATAGAATTTGGAATTTGGAAACAGCATTTAGTTCTTGCTACATAATGTTGTCTCAAAATTTGGGAGATGATAGGAAATAGGAGTTGAGTGTTCCAATTTTTTTTTAATTTTTTTATTTTTGAACAACCATACAAGTTTTTAACAAAATAATATAAAATGTGTATGGATTCTGGATATTAGAATTACCCCTAGGAGTGCCCTCCAATTACCCAACCTTATCCCTCCCTTCCCCTTCCCCCCATATCTCTAAAAAAGGATTATGTTGTATAGCATTATATCTTATCTGGATTTAACACATGATAATAGACCAACTTTCTCACTGGCCAGGGTCTAGTCCCAACCTCCACAGATGAGTGGAGATAATCAACCATTAGTTCTCTGGGTTAAGCTGATTTTACTCAGCATGATTTCTTCCATAGCCATCCATTTACCTTCAAAGGCTGCAATATCATTGTTTCTAATTGCTGTGTAAAATTCCATGGTATAAATGTACCACAGTTTTTGGATCCATTCATCCAGTGAGGGACATCTGGGTTGTTTCCATAATCTAGCAATAGTAAATTGT
>PVKS010030143.1:0-24703 GCA_004027875.1 Aplodontia rufa | reverse complement strand
GATCAAATTATGAGAGAACATTAGCATGAAAGGTGAGAGGGGATAACTGGAACTGAAAAGTTCTAAGTTCCTTGAATTGTCAGAAATATGATGAAAGCACTAATTTAAGATGTTCTATTGTCAAAGATGCATTTTATGATATTTTTCTTAAACAAGAATAGTCAAAAAATGAATAGCTATGAAGCTAATAGAAAATAAAGCAATAGCTTTTATATAGAAAACAAAGCAAGAAATATTAAAAGAGAATAAGGAAAAGATAGGACAAGCAAAAAATATACGAAGGGTTAGATATTTCATTAGATATATTCATCTTATTATATGTAACTATAACTGAAGATATTACCTTTCACATCTAATGAAGGTGAATGAAATATTTCAACTTAAAGATAGATGATCAGACTGCATTAAAAACCCAAATGTATAATTGCTTACAAAAGCTGCATGTGAAATACAGTGTAGAATGGATGAAAGAAAAAGAGAAAAAGTTATTCATGCAAATGGTAACCTAAAGAAATTTAATGTAGAAATACTAATATTAGACAAATAGACTGGAAGGAAAATAAAAGTTTACTAAAGATAAGAAAAAAATTTTAATTATAAAAAAATCAGGGGTTGGAGTGGTGGCTTGGTGGTTATGGAGCTTGCCCGGCAATGTGCAAGTACACAGGTTCAAACCCCAGCACCCACATACACAACTAAGTGTCAGAGCAATGAAAGCCATGTGAAAAACTCAATAAAAATTGATATTCTCTCTCTCTCTCACTCACTGTGCTTTTCTCTTAAAAAAAAATCAGTCCACCAAGAAGATATGACAACATTAAGCATTCTTATCTTAAATTAAAGAAAAACTGACGGAAAGGAGAAATATACAAATCCACAATCATAGTTGAAGATTTTAAACAAAACACTTTCATTAACTGATGGGACAAGTAGATAAAAGTAATTAGTAATAACTTCAATTACATGAATCATTAATATGCTCCACTTTACATACAGATCATTGCACTAGGATTAACACAACACACTTTCCTCCCTGTGAACACAAAATATTTACCAAAATTAATGACATTCTAGATATAAATCAAGTCCAAAATTTCAAAAGAATGAAATCATTAGGAGCCTCTTTGACCAAGTGGAATTAGATAGGAAACTTTAGGGATAGACTCTGGCCTGGTGCCTAGGTGACCTACAACAAAAACATAAGACCCCATGGACACAGGCTTGAACTAGAACCTCAGTCTTGGCAGAATGTCTTGGGATCATCCCACAAGAAGAGAAGGTGGAAGATCTGTGTAGAGCAACTATTTATAGGGCATTTCCCACTCACATATGACACTCCCAAATGGACACAGGAGGATATTGATCAGCTCAACAGACCAATATCAGGTAGCAAAATTGAAACAGCAATCAAAGGCCTTCCAAAAAAGAAAAGTCCAGGACATGATGGATTCTCAGTTGAGTTCTATCAGTCCTTTACAGAAGAATTAACACCTTACCTTAGTAAGTTATTCCATGAAACTGAAAGGATGTGATACTCTCAAACACTTTTTATGAGGCAACCATAACCCTGATACCAAAATCCAACAAAGACACATCAAGAAAAGAAAACTATAGACTAATATCCCTGATGAACATAAACACAAAAATCCTTAACAAAATCCTAGCAAACCACATCCAAAAATACATAAAAAAATATTACATCACAATTAAGTGGGCTGCATTCCAGGCATGCAAGACTGGCTCAACATAAGCAAATCAATACATGAAATTCATCACTTAAATACAATTGAAGTAAAAAACCATATGATCATCTCAATTGATGCAGAAAAGGCCTTTGACAAAATTCCATACCCATTTATGCCCAAAACCATGTAGAGATAGGGATCAAAGTAACTTACCTGAATTTTGGTAAGGCCATTTCTGACAAATCCACAACCAACATTATACTTAAAGGAGAAAAACTCAAAGCATTCCCACTAACCTTGGGAACAAGACAAGGCTGTCAATTCTTACCACTCTTATTAAAAATAGTCTTTGGAAGCCTAGCCAGAGCTATCAGACAAGAGAAGGAAATCAAAGGAATTTGAACAGGAAAAGAGGAAGTTAAACTATCTCTATTTGCTGATGACATGATCCTACACCTAGAAGACCCCAAAACCTCCATCAGAAGACTTCTAGAGCTTATAAGTGAATTCAGCAAAGTGGCAGGATACAAGGTCAACTTCCATAAATCAATTGTTTTCTTATACTCTAATAGTAATTCTGCTGAAGAAAAAAAATCAGGAAATTCATCCCATTCACAATAACACCTGAAAAAGAATAAAATGGGAATTAATCTAACAAAGGAAGTAAAAGTCATCTACAATAAAAACTATTGAACATTGAAGAAAGAAACTGAAAAGGACCTGAGAAGATGAAAAGACATTCCATGTTCTTGGTTAGGCAGAATCAATATAGTTAAAATGGCCATTCTGCCTAAAGTTCTATTCAGATTGAGAAACAAAGAGCTGGTACTTTGAAAAAATAAACAAGATAGACCCCTAGCGAATCTAACTAAAAGAAGGAGAGAAATTAAGCAAATTAATAAAATCTCAAATGAAAAGGGAGTGGTTACCACTGACCCCATGGAAATCCAACAAATTATAAGATCATATTTTGAAAACCTATACTCCTCCAAATTTGATATTTTGGAAGAAATGGATAAATTTCTTGATACATACAATATCCCTAAATTGACTCAGGATGATATTGAATTCCTAAATAGCCCAATCACAGGCACTGAAATCCATATTGCAATTAAAAGTCTACCAAAGAAGAAAAGCCCAGGACCTGATGGCTTCCCAGCTGATTTTTACCACACTTTTGAGGAGGAACTGACACCTCTCCTTATTAATTTATTTCAAGAAATTGAAAAGGAGGGAACTCTCCCATCTACTTTTTATGAAGCAACCATAACTCTGATACCAAAACCTGACAAGGATACATCAAAAAAAGAAAACTACAGATCAATATCGCTGATGAACTTGGATGCAAAAATCCTTAATAAAGTACTAGCAAACCGTATTCAAAAACTTATCAAGAAAATAATCCATCATGATCAAGTGGGCTTCATCCCAGGAATGCAGGGCTGGTTCAACATATGCAAAACAATGAACGTAATTCACCACTTAAACAGAATCACCCATTTATGTTCAAAACTCTAGAGAAGATAGGGTTCAAAGGATCATTTCTGAACTACGTAAAGGCTATATATGCTAAACCCTCAGCTAGTATAATACTAAACAGAGAAATGCTGAAAGCATTTCCACTAAAATTGGGAACAAGACAAGGCTGTCCGCTCTCACCACTTTTATTCAATATTGTTCTTGAGACTCTAGCTGGAGCAATTAAGGAAGAGAAAGAAATCAAAGGGATTAAAAATAGGAAGAGAGGAAGTCAAACTCTCTTTTGGCTGACAACATGATCCTATATCTGGAAGATCCAAAATCTCTATGTAATTCTCAAATTCATTTGGAACAATAAGGAACCCAGAATAGCCAAAGTACTACTAAGCAAAAAACTAAACAAACAAAAAACGAAGATTGGAGGGATCACAATACCTGACTTGAAATAATACTATAGAGCTGTAGTAACAAAGACAGCTTGGTATTATTATCAAAACAGGCTTGAAGGCCAATGGAAAAGAATAGAATACATTGAGAGTAACCCACAAATCTATAACCATCTGATATTTGACAAAGTGGGCAAAGATATAGCTTGGAGGAAAAAGCCTGTTTAATAGACAGTGCCAGACAAACTGGACAGCCATATGCAGACAATTGAAATTAGATCCTTATCTCTCACTCTCCCCAAAAATAAAGTCAAAATGGATCAATTAACTAGGAATTAAATCAGCAACCATATGATTATTAGAAGAAAAAAAAGGCTTAACAATCCACTATGTTAGCGTAGGCTCCTTTTTCTTTCACAAGACTCCCATGGCACAAGAACTAAAACCAAGAATCAATGTATGGGATGCCATTAAACTGAAAATCTTCTGCACAGCTAAGGAATTAGTCAAGAGTGTCAACAGAGAACCTACAGAAAGGGAGAAAATCATGGCCTGCTACCTGTCGGATAGGTGGCTAATATTCAGATTATACAAAGAACTCAAAACACAACACCAAAAACATAATCACTCCAATCAATAAATGGGCTATTGAACTAATCAGAAGCTTCTCAATAGGCAAAGTTAAAAAAGCCAAATGATATATAAGGAAGTGTTCTACATAACTAGTAACAAGAGAAATGCAAATCAAAACTGCACGGAGATTCCACCTCACTCCAGTCAGAATGGCAAAAATACAGAAAATGAACAATAACAGATGTTGGTGGCATTGTGGGGATAAAGGAACACTAACATACTATTGGTGAGACTGTAAACTGTACAACCACTCTGGAAAGCAGTGTGGTGACTCCTCAAACAATTAGGGATAGAAGCATCATTTGACCTAGCTATCCCCACTCCTGGGTATTTTCCCCGAAGAGCTAGAATCAACTTATTACAGAGATACAGCTACATCAATTTTTATTGCAGCTCAATTTACGATAGTGAAATTATGGAAACAACTTAGATGCCCCTCACTGGATGAACAGATACAAAAACTGAGATACATATATCTCATGTATATATATATATATATACATATATATATATATATACGCACACACACACATACATACAATGGAGTTCTTCTGAGCTATTAGAAAGAATGACATCATGACTTTTGCAGATAAATGGATGGAAATGGAAAAACTCATGCAGAGTGAAATAAGTCAAACTTAGTCTTAAGGGTTGAATGTTTTCTCTCATATATGGAAGCTAGAGAAAAACCTAAAATAGGATGAAAGTTAGTCAAGTTTATTTAATAGACCCACCAAATCTGAAGTAACACATAGCCATGAAAGGGGGTAAGAGAAAGAGAGGTGGGGACAGAGGGCAAATGGGGGTTATTCAATACTGTAGAGTACATCTGACTCTTATGAGAACCCAAAATATATCCAGAAAGGCATATAAATCTAGTAATTTCAATGGGTGAATTACATGTATATGGTCACTGATTTCTGTAACTTGGGGGAACTACAGAGGAGCCATGAGATTGGGGAGCTGGGGAAGGGGGTAGATCCTGGACAAGGATTGGGTTAAAGCAACTGTCAATAAGTACACATGTATGAAGGTAAACCAACAAATCCTTTCATTATGTACGTTGATGCTGAACCAATTAAAAAAATAAAAAGTGTAAATCTTCCAATATGTAAACTATAAACAAAGGCTGACCCCAACAAACTAAATTGGGGATTTGCAAATTACGGCTTGCAGTCCAATTCCTGACTCTGTTTTTGCACAATGCATAAGAATTGATTTTATATTCATTTATTTATTTATGCAGGAGCTGGAACCCAGAGCCTTGTGCATGCTGAGTATGCATTCTACCCCTGATCTACATTCTCAGCCCACATTTACATTTTTAAAAGGTTAAAAATATGTGTCAGAGATCATATGTGATTTGCAAGGCCCAAAGTTGTTATTGTTTTCTTTGTTTTGTGGAAAGTTCCAATCTCTAAGTATTCATCTCAAATAGTTTACAAATGGCATATTTAATCAAAAGATAATACAGGAGTAAAAAAGGAACAAAGTATAGATTAGACAAACAAAATGAACCCCAAATAGTGAGAAGTAGATCTCCTCTTCGATTTTCTAGAAGAGTTTGTGTAGAATTGGTGTAATTTCTTTGTTATGTGTGTGGTAGTATTTACTGGTGAAACTATCTTTGGAGTTTTTATTTGTGGAAAGGTTTTTAACAATGGCTTGTATTTCTTCAATAGACATGCAATCTGAAGACTCTGTAGTGAAGTCATCTATTTTATTTTTTGAATAAAAATGAAAATATTTATTGTGTTTATGCTGCTGTTAACATGCAACCTATATGTCAGCAGAAACGAGAAAGTTTTGTAACATCCAAAGTTTCAGTGAAGTGCAATTAAAAACTACAGAAATATTCCAGTTAAACAACAACAAAAATGTTGTTTAACTGGACCTGCCAACATCATCACTCTGCCAACATCTTGTCAGGTGAGTTGACCCTACCATAATTTGAACCCTTGGTGAACAAGCTTTATACTCTAAAAAGTTCTGCGTTTTCAAAAAGACTATGCCATCATAATCTTTCATTTTAAAATTCAAATTCTTAGTGAAAATATAAAAGTGTAACTAATTTACAATTAATGAAGTCTTTAACTTGATTCACAATAGCTAAAGCCATTATCTATACTTTAACAATGAACAAAGTTCAACTGATATAAAACAGAAAGTATAAGAATAAATGAATAATTTCCTTAACATTCAAGTGCTCCTTTTACACAACATTTATAGTAAAAGAAAGACAAAAGGTTAAAACGCAAATTAAGTCATGCTTGAAATAAACCAAAGGAATATGTCAAAAGATGAGGGAAAAGATGTGAGAATTCCTGACAGGTGGCATCATAGCACATCACACATCCATTCACTGAAAGCCACCCTTTGAGTCTGACTTACATGTTCACTTGCTGTGTTTTCTTGTTGGTACATTATAATTGTATATAATAGTTATTCACTCTTAATATTATCTTCATATTATAAATTCTCATCTCCCCACTAGTATTCAGGTAAAGGCTAATTTTATCAATCTCAAGGAACCCATTTCTGGTTTTTCTGAGTTTTTATTATTCTATTTTCTATTTCATTGATTTCCATTCTGATCTTTATTCTTTTATTTCTTCTATTTACATTAAATTTAATTTGCTCTTCTTTTTCTAGTTTTCAAGATAGAAATTGAGGTGATTGTTCTGAGGCCTTGTTTCTTCCTAAGAAAGGTGTTTAGTGAACTAAAGGCCCAAAGGTACTGCTTTTCTTTGAATATTTTTTTTCTGTTCCCCATGCCTCTTTTTCTGGAACTCCAATCATTTGTTATTTTAGGCTTCTTACATTTCATCCAGTTTTTTTTTTCTGACGCATTGGGTTGCTCTCCTGCTGGGCTACATCCCAACCCTTTTATTTTTTTATTTTGAGACAGTATTGCTAAATTGCCCAGGCAGGCTTTTTCTTATCCACCCATCTCAGTCTCCTGAGTAGCTGGTATTACAAAAGTGTGCTACTGCACCTGACTCATTGATGCTTTTATAATTTATTTTTGTCTTCTCTATTTCATTTTGGATATTTTCTATTATACTATATCTTCATGTTCACAAGTTTTCCCTTCTATATAATATCTAATCTGCTGTTCATTCTGTTGAGTTATATTTTCATTTCAGCTGTAAGTTTTCATCTCTGGAAGTTCAATTTGGGCTTTTAAAAATTTTCTTCCATACTTTTACTTACATTGTTGAATTTATTGAATATAGCTGTAATAACTTTTAATGTCCTTATCAGATAATTATAATCAATGCAGTTCTAGTTTGAATTTCATGGAATAGTTTCTCCGTATTATGGAACATATTCCCTGCTACTTTATGTTCCTGGTAACTTTTGATTGAGTGCAAGTCATTGTGAATTTTACATTGTTTGGTGCTAGACAAGTTTTATATTCCTATAAATATTACTGAGTTTTGTTCTGGAATGTAGCTACCTTTCTCAGAAATAGTTTGATCTTTGGGTCTTGCTTTTAAGTTTTGTCTATTGTGATCAGTGCAGTTTAGTCCTAGAGTTGATTATTTCCCATGACTGGGGCTAGACCTTTCTAGATAAAATCTGTGCTTCTCTAGTTTCGTGCCTTTCTTGGTTCTGTCAGCACTAGGCAATGTTCCTTCTAATCCTTTTAGGGGGTTCTCTTCCAGCTGCACATAGATTCTTTGCATGGGCGCTGATCAGCACCAGAAGGCAGAGGCAAATCCTTGCAAACCACTAGTGTCCTGTGTGTGTGTAGCTCTCTCCTCTCCTGTACTCTGGCCTCTGAACTCTAGTCTCCTGGCCTTCCAGGATCTCAGCTTCTTCCTCACACTGGAGTGCACCAGACTCTGCCTGTGTTCTTCCTCCCTACACCACACCCTGGAGACTCTCTCAATGCAGTGAGCTGGCAAATGCAGAGCTAACTTGATTTTTCCAACCTCTAGGGGATTACTGTCCTGCTGTCCTTCATTTAATGTTCAGCATTTTGTTTATCCTATTTGTCTTTTTTTTTTAAAGGTAGGTAGGAAAACTCACTATCTGACACTCCATCTTGGCTAGAAGCAGAGATTTCCTATTGCTGTTTTTGAAACTTTTATTATTGAATTTTAAAAATATATGTACCAGCATCACAGATTATAATGAACCTGTCTGCACCTGTTCCTCAGCTTTAATAACAGTCAACTCATAGCTAATCTTATTTCATTTGTACTGTCATTTCCCCATCCCCAGTGTGGTATCATGATCATCCTTTCATCCATGAATATTTCACTATATACCATTTTTTTAGTACTACCACAATAAAAACTTGTGATTTCTCTGACTCAGTCTCCCAAATAATTGGGATTATAGGTATGTACCACAGCACCCAGCTCAGCTAAAAGTAATTAACCATAATTCCTTAATATCAATAAATATCCAGTAATGTAAAGTGTTCAAATTTTCCAGATTGTCTTACAATTTTTCTTTTCTGCAATTTGTGTGAATCAGCAAAGAACATGCATGCATTATCATTGATAGAATTTTTCAGTCTTTTAAAAATCTGTGGCAGGGATTGGCACACCATGGCCTAGCTGGCAGTCTATTATTATAAATATAGTTTTATTAGTACATAATTTCCTGGGCAGAAAGAATCTTCAGGGCAAGGCTTCTTCTCCTTCCTTCTTGGCTCTCCCAACACTCAGCTCAGAGGACCTCCAATTTATAGGGAGCAATCTCCCCTTTTCTGCCTAATCAAAGAAAATATCTTAAACTGATTTCAGTGTGTAAAGCAGCTTTTTTTTTTAATCACCAGAAGTGTTTAACTATATAAGCCTCTGAATGTTAGCCACAGAGGATTTTCTGCCAGTGTTGCTCTTCTTTTGAGTTTGCCCTCTTCAACATCATTCAATGTAGTCCATGCATAGAATGTCCAGATGGGGCAGATCATTCCCTGGGCTTGGGCTCAGAGTGACATGAAAGGGAAGAGCACATAATTCCTTGGATCTGATCAAGGATCCCAGAAAGAATATGCATATCAATGAAGCAAAGTGGAGGAACACAAGTTGGGGGACAAAAGGTAGTGGAGAAGATTCTACCTATGCACAGACATCAAGAAAGACTCTGTGAGAGGAAGTATTTAATTCCAAGAAACCAAGGTGGGGCAGACTTCTGAGCAAAGCCAATAAACCAGGTCAACGATGGTATCTGAGTTACAGCTTTTTCTAACAGAACGGAAATAAGGGAAATAGGATCTACTTAATTGATCACAGCAACAAAGGGAAACTCACCACAAATGGTGCTAATGGGTTTCAGTTTATTTTCAAGAGTAAAGCCACTCAATTATCTAAAGAGAAAATGTGTTCTGAGTGAGGCCAAGCCAGAGCAGGCGCCTTACAGGTCTGAGCATGAAAGGTCTATTTTTGTTTTGTTTGCTACTTCATGTCAAAATATCTAGTCTTAGGGCTGAGTGTGTATCTCATTGTACAGCATGTGCTTAGCATGTACAAGATCCTGATTTTTAAATCCCTGGCATGAAAAAAAAAGGTCTAAAGGCAGAAGTGTCCCTAGTAGGGGCAGAGGAGTTGGAAAAACTGTCAGTGGTTTAATTTTGGTATTTCTATGCCCGATAAGGTTGTTCCAGTCTAGCCAAAGGTCTATCTCTTCTAACTCCTGCTTAGGATTCAGTCAACAACCCTTTTTTGTTCCCACTAGTGTGGGGCTTGCCCACAGACGTTCTCTAATCATGCAGATTGAAACGTGAAGATGATGAATTTCAGTAAAGCAATGGCCTGTGCACAAAAGTGGGCAGGTCTAGCTTGGTCTCAGAGGATTACCGCAGTGGCCACACACACATGGTGTGTCTGGCCTTGGGACGGACTTCTTTCTCATTTAAACTAAAAAGTGGGCACTCTAGTGCCTATCTTGTGCATGTTTAAGTTAGCATGATTTGGTGGCAAAAGCATCCTGGGCAATTATGGCAGCAGTTGGTCTCCAGACAGAGGCCCTCCAGGTTCCTCTGACCTCTGTTCCACCATTCTGATGTCATTTTTCCTACTCTGCTAGGTGCTCCATGGGCACGTAGCTACTCAGCTGGTGCTCCATGACCAGCTGTTGGGCTAATATGAGATTTTTACTAAACATGTCCTTCCCTTAGTTGCCATTACCTCCTTCTTCATTTCTTGGATGAACATTTGGAACATTTTTGGAATTATTGAAGTCAGCAGCTCTGCCCCAAATTGTGGGCAAGTTTTCAAAGACTCAGTGTAAATTTTTAGTGGTATTACCTGTCAATATGACTGGAAGTGATTGGGAGTGGTCTCTGTGTGTGAGCTGAACCAAGAAAACATACCATATACAAATTTATAAGCCACATATTCTTCAAACCCAAAGGACCCAGGATTGAAAAGAAGGGATATATTTCCTCATAAACAACAATGAGAATTTTCACTCTGAAATTATATACTCAAGTGGTAAACATATGTACATCTTAAGATATATGGATAGCCTTCCCACATTTTTAAAACAATTAATATATGAGGTTTTTCACTATGTTGTCCAGGCTGGCCCTGAACCCCTGGCCTCAAGTGTTCCTCCTGCCTTAGACTTCTGAGTGGACACCATACCTGATATTTTCCCCTGTATTTTTTGGAGAATATAATTTAATTTAGTTATTACCATTTTCTTTAATTTTGCAAATTCTACAGACAAAGATTCTGAAAAATTATACTAGGGACATATGAGATGTTAATTTCCACTTAGTTGCTTTTCTAAATGTCACCTAGCTGCTTTGCTCAGATATTTCCCCCCACCGTGGATAACAACATAAGTGAAGCATGGGTTTGCTTAAAGAGTATCTTGGTAGAGCTGCAAGGTCTAAACATCACAGCTATTGCAAAAGCGTGAGCATTGCTTTTTCCTTAGGTAGGGAACTGACACTTCATAAATAACTCCTCTGTTTGGTTCCCACTCACTCAAAAATCTCGTTAAGTACTTTTTAATATATGGAAAGCAGCCAGACAGTGTCTAGCACATGAATGTTGACTATTAGCTGTAATTTCTGAATACTTTTTGTAGTCTAATGGAGTATGATTTCACCTGAAAATAAAAGTTAATTAGCCATCTTATAAAAGGGTTTTACTAAGTTACTCCTTCAGTGATTAGTGAAAACTCCTTTGAATTTGTATGACATACAAAGTGCTATTAAGTTCCAGAAAGGCAATGAATATGAAGCCATGGTAGGTGACATGTTTTGGTGAAAGAACGTGGCCTTTAGTGACATGAGTCAGTTCAACTGCTGGTTCTGAACCCACAGCAGTGGGGTTTTTGCTGTATTGTGGCCATGCAACATTAGGGGATTTTCTGGGCCTCAGATGTCTTGCCTAATGGGAAATCTAACACCTCAGTTGCTTATTCATTGTGAGAATTAAATGAGATGGCACATTTAAAGTGCCTAGTGTCTGACATATAATAACAACATCCCTATTATATATTTCATGAAGAGCTGGAAGAGAGGGACTCAAAGGCCCCAAATACCAAGAAAGGATGAGAGGAAAATGCTAATCACCCTGATTTGATCAGTGCATGTTATCTGCTTATGCTGAAAGACTGAACCTTACCTAATACTCTGTTAACATGTACAATTATTATGAGTTAATAAAAAATTCTTAAAAATGTCACATAAATGCTAAGTACTTTTATCTACGTTATTTTCTTGACTTTAAGAACTTCTAATTTAATGAGGAAAATAAGTACGTGATTAATTATAAAAGAAGGCACAACCAAATATATGTTCTTCTGAGGAATGGCAAAGAATGACCAATTAATAAATACAGCCAACTTTCTGACCTCCTCAAATTTTTTCCTGCTCAGATTTTTTTTTAAATAAGGGCTTCCATGAAAACCTTAATTTAAAATTGTACCCACATGCATACCCTCTACCTCTTTCCTTGATTCAGTTTTCTCCACAGCTCCACCACTGAGGCACTATATAAGTTACATCATTCATTGCCTGTTTCCGCTAGATCACTCTATTACGGGACCAGTATATGTTGGATGGCACATAGTAAATACACTCAGTGCAGAGCCTTGCTGTCCTGGAACTCACAGTCCTACTTGGAGGAAGAGTGTGTAGAGGATGTTGGTGGCACTAGCAATGGGCTTAAGGAAAAGCACAGAGGTAAATGGCATGGTGAATCTGGGGAGGAAAACGAAGGACCTCAGCGGAGGCTGAAGTGGAAGGGATGGAACAGGGACAGAAGCTGATGAGACTCGAGGTGCAGGTAGCCGGCTTTATTCTGCAGGTAATGGGAATTGCTATGGTTTGATTATGATTTGTTCCCTTGAAACTCATGTTGAAATTTGACTGTCACTGTGCCAGTGTTGGGAGGTGGGGCATTTAAGAGGTGAGTAGGTTGTCTAGAAGAACGCAGCATTTCATGCGGGAAGATTTCATGTTCTGGGGGAGTGGATCATTTACCATGAAAGCAGGTGTCTGTGCAGGGAGGCTGCCCCTCCAGTTGGGTGTCTTCTGCACATACTCTGCCTTTCCACTTTCTTTCAAGTGACTACACTGCATGAGGTCCTCATCAAAAGATAAGCAGACATCAGTTCCCTGCTCTTGGACTTCCAGATTCCAGAACTGTGAGCAAAAGTGAACCTCTATTCTTTATAAATTACCTGGTCTCAGATATTTGTTTACAACAACAGAAAATGGACTCAAACAGAGGGTCTCATAGGTTCTTGGGGAAGCAAGGCCACCTATTCTGACTTTGTCTCAGGATCACTTGGCAGCATGCAGAGGGCTGATGTGAAGGAATGAGGAGGCACATGGTGGAAACACCTTCTTCCAGTCGGAGTCTGGTGTGTGTTTGCTTTTTCTGTCTTCATCTCTGAATCTTGCTGTCCCATCCTGTCACTTTTGCCAGGGTCTTCATCAATCATGCTACGCTTTCTTCACAAAGGCCTACATTCACCACACTGTCATTCCCATCATTGTGGTGCTTTTGTTCTCTTAAATATATCTTGAAATAAATAAATAATACTCACAAAATATTACAAAAGTAGTACAGAGAAGCCCATGTGCTTTTTATCCAGCTTTGGACATCACTACAAATTTTTTATCCTTTTAAAACTCCCCCATTCTAAGTTCCTACATTATTTACAACCTCCAAACACATCTTTCTGAGGCCTGCCTATGAAGATATTTTATCCTTTAAAGCACTGGCTCATAGAGGAATCCTGACCCAAATAACATGGATGACTTAAAGAACCCACCACACAGGTGTGACCACAGTCCTCACTTGTCAAAGCAGAAGACAGGATCTAGTCCTGGTAAGATGAGCAAGCATATTCCATCCTCTGTCCCACTTAATGCAGCTACAACAGTGGAAAAAGTGAAGGGAACAGCTACAGGGACCTCAGAAAATGAGTCCATGATGAGCAAGATATCAACTCACTCCTGTTAGTCATTACCAAATAGTGAAAAGAATGAGTGACGAGGATATGGAGGAAATGGAGCCACTGTACACTTTCGGAAGGAATGTAAATTAGTACAGCAATTATGGAAAACAGTGTGGAGACTACTCAATAAATTAAAAATATGATTACCATGTGATCCAGCCTTCCCACTACTGGTTATACATCCAAAGAAAATAAAATCAGCACGTTCAAGAGACATCTATACTCCCATGTTCATTGCTCACAATTGCTAAGATATGGAATTGACCTAAGAGTCCATCAACCAATGAAGAGATAAAGACAATGTGGTCTGTATACACAAGGGAATATTATTTATCCTAGAAAAAGGATGGGATACTGTTACGTGTGAGAGCATGTTTAAGCATGGAGTCCATTATGTTAAGTGAAACAAACCAGGCACAGAAAGGTAGCACATGATCTTTCTCATAAGTGGCATTTTGAAAAGTTGAACTCATGGATGTAGAAGTAGAATGGGGGTCCCTAAGGTTGAGGAAGTTAGGAGGAATAAGTTTTAAAAGTTCTGCTGCACAACATGGTAACTATAATTAAAAACAATATATTGTATTTTTTAAACTGGGGATTAAACTCAGGGGTGCTTTACCACTAGCTACATCTCCTGGTCTTTTTATGTTTTATTTTGAGACAGGGTCTTGCTAAGTTGCTTAGGGCCTCACTAAGTTGTTGAAGCTGGCTTTGAACTTGTGATCCTCCTATCACAGTCTCCCAAATTGTGGGATTATAGGAATGCAACACACATTGTATTTTTAAAAAGTGCTAAGAGAGTGTATGTTAAGTGCTCTTGCCACAAAGTGATGAGGTAACACTTAGGTTAATTAGCCATATTTAGCCATTGCATAATGTATGTATGTGTATATTTCAAAATAGCATGTTGAACATGACAAATACATATAATTTGATCTCTCAACTAAACAATGAATATAAAAAGAAGAAAAAAAAAGATTAGTCCAGGCATATAGAGGAAAATCACAATTCAATGTACAAACAGGTAGTGATTCATATTTCCCCTCCAGTGTTCTTTCTCTATATGAACTTGATATAGATCCAAATCCAGAAGTGGTCATTCATTGCAAGGGAAGCCCTCCAGCTCTGGCTCAGGAAACAGAAAAGGGGTCTCTGTTAAGAAAAAGTGTGGAAATCCCTCATTTATTTATTTTCATTTTCCTTATAAATTTTTCTTAGTTCTCTGTGCTGTAGAACTCAAGAAATTCTGTGACAGCAATGGGGGATGGCTGGAAATTAAAACTGGTTCTGCTTGGTGAAACTTGCTCGCCAGCCAGAGGCTCTGTGGTCATCAGAGGGAGGGGAGCCCCACTGCCTTTTCTCTCTGGCTTTAGCTGTTGGGCTCCACCGTGTTGCAGTCAAGTGTGCCCAGCAGGATGTAAATAAAGCCCCAGTTATCCAAGCTGGCTGGAGGACTGGGAAAGTGGAGCCCAGGGAAAGAGGATTATGATGCTGTAGGAGCAACCCTTTAAAGTTGTTTATAAAATCCTGGGCTTGTCCTGGAGCTGCACACCTGTGGTTCTGACCTTAAACGTATTAAACAGATTTTGAGTATTAACAAACCACGTTAAAGTCCCTGACTGGCCACTAGGTGGCACACGAGTGAGATGGATCCAAATGGCACTTCTTGAAGATTTGCTTTGGATCTACAATCCACAGAACCCATCTACGGACATTGTATTCTAGAACAAAAATAACAATATTTTCTGTAAGAGTTTAACAACAATGAGAATCTCAGAACATTTAAAAATGTTTAGAATATAATTTAAATTTATTTACTATTCAAAAACAAAACAAAATCTACAAAAGAACCCAATCAAAAAAAATCTCAATGGCTATATTGGCATGAAACAATATATAATGTTTAGCAAAGAAACAGAAGATGTGAAGAAGAATCAAGTAGAAAGATTTGAAAGGAAAACATTTAACAACTAAAACTAAAAATAAAGTTCACTAGATGGGCTCAATAACAGAATGGAGAAGCTAGAGGAAAAGGTTGGTAAATTTATTAATAGACCAATAGAAACAATCTTAACAATATACAGAAAAAAGGTCAAACAAGAAAGTGAGTAGAGCCATTGGAACGTGGAAGGCATCCATAAAAGATCTGTCATCACATCTGAGTCCAAAAGGAAAAGAGAAAAACGTGGAGCAGAAAAACATGGTTCAATATGACTAGAAAGGCTGCTTTACGATTAGAAGACAATCAAGAGTATTAACAGGTTAAGAGGGGAAAAAACTTGGCCCTATCAATTGATGAAGAACACGCATTTTAAAGAATTCAACATTGGTTTATTATAAAACTTTCTGTAAACTAGGAACTGAGAGGAATTTCCTCCTTCTTACCAAAAGCATATACAAAAATCTATAGCCCACCTTCTATTTAATGATGAAAGACTGAATGTTTTCCCCCAAGATTAAGAACAAGGCAAAGATATTCTTTTTCACCATTTCTATTAAACATTTTACTATAAGTCCTAGTCAGTGAATAAAGTAAACAAAATAAAATTTAAAAATGCATAGTGATTAGAAAAGAAGAAATAAAACTGTCTCTATACGAAGATAATGTGATTATCTATATTGAAAATCCCAAGGAATATAGAGAAAAGGGGTAAAGGGAGACTCTCCCTGGAACAAATAATTGAGTTAATCTTTAGCAAAATTGTAGGATACAGTATCAACACATAAAAATAAAACATTTCAGTCAGGTATGATGGCCTATGCCTGTAATCCCAGTGACTCTGGAGGATCACAAGTTCAAGGCCAGCCTGGGCAATTCTGTGTGACCCTGTCTGAAAATAAAAAATAATAAAAAGGGCTGGGGATGTGGCGCAGTGCTAAAGTGCCCCTGGGTTCAATGCCCAAAACCAGAAAAACAAAAAATTAATTAATTGTATTTCTACATGCTAGCAAAGAACAATTTTGAAGCAAAAACCTTTTGAAAAAATGCCATCTACTCAAGAAATAAGACCGCTTGCTGTATATAAATTTAACAAAACATGTATAGGGTCTTCATGCTAAAAACTATAAAATATTGAGCAAGGAACTCAAAGAAGGCCAAATAAACAGAACACATGGTTATACCTTGTGGATTGAGATAGTTAGGATTGACCTACAGATTTAACATAATTCTAATCCAAATTCCAGTAGGACATAGAGGTAAGCTAATTCTAAATTATGTATGGAAAGACAAAGGAAATGGAATAGTGGGAACATGCATAAAGATAGACCTTGACCTAAATCTCACATATTCTACAAAGAATAGCTCACAATGGGTCACAGACCTAAATGTAAAACATAAAAGCACAAAAATTTCAAAAGACCATATAGGAGAAAATCTTCCTGACCTGGATGTATGCAAGGGTTCCTACATATGGCACCCAAAGATAAAACTGGTAAGTTGGATTGCGACAAAATTAAGTCTTTGCTCTGCAAAAGGAACTGCTAAGAGAATGAAAAGGGGAGGGACTGGGGAACAAACTGATCAAGTTACATTATGTGCCTGTATAACAGCAACAATGAAAGCTGCTATGGATAACTATAATGCACCAAAATGATCTAATAAGCAAAAACGAGTGAAAATTCAAGCATACACTGGGAGAAAATGTTTTCAAGTCACCTATATGACAAATGATTTGTATTCAATATATGTAAAAAACTCTCAACACTCAAGCATGAGGAAAACAAACAACTCTGCATAAAGGCAGAAAGTTTGAACAGATGTTTTATAAAAGAGAATATGCAGATGAAGATAATAACCTGAAAAATTTCAACATCATTAGTCATTAGGGAAATGAAACTTGAAGCCAGGAAGAAATACCATTATACACCTAATTAAAATGGCCAAGAGAAATAAAAATAAGAAACACTAAGTGTTGGTGAATTTGTGGAGCAACTGGATCTCTTGTACATTACTGGTGGGAAATGAAAAACGGCGCAGCTCCTCTGTGCAACAGTTGGGCAGTTTCCTACAAAGTTAAACATGCACTCACCATATATGCCAGTGATCCCACCCCTATGTGTTTTACCCTAGTAAAATTAAAATTACATTAACAAAAAACCTGTTCTTAAATACTTACAGACACCCTAGTTGTATCTGTAAAACGTTTGAAACAACTGAAGTGCCCTTTGACAGATGATTGGATAAACAACTCTGGTCCACCTCTAGAATGGACCATTATCAACAAGAAAAAGAAATGAAGAGTTATGGGAAGTGGTAAGCAGCAAATTTCAAGAGATGAGATTGTATGATTCCATTCACATGACATTCTTCTTCTTCTTTTTTAAAGAGACAGGGGCAGTGAGTGAGAGAAAGAGAATCATTTTTTTATTTAGTTTTTCATGTGGCTTTCTTTGTTCCTACATTTGGTTGTATATGTGGTGTTGGGGTTTGAACCCATGTCCTCACATAAGCCAGGCAAGCACCATAACTGCTGAGCCATCGCTCCAGCCCTTACATGACATTCTTGAAAACAGACAAAACTAGTGATAAGAGAAAGAGCTATGGTTGCCAGTGAATAGGAATGGGCCTCACTATAAAAGACAGCAGGACTGAGAATGTGGAGGTGATGGAGTGGTGCTATGTCCTGATAGCTGTAGTAGTCACACATTTCCATGCATGTGTTAAAAGTCATAGAACTGAATATTAAAAAATCAGTTTTTATGTATCTTAATTTTAAAAATAAAGAAAAAAAGAGACAACAGCTCTTTTATTCTCTTTAGGCTGTCTAGAAACTAATACCAATGTTGGTACTGGTTACAAGTCAGCAACAACAAGCGTGGTTTACAGCTCCACTATCTTTGAGCGTTTGGTGCTTGCTGCTCACTTCTCTGGGCACTTTACACCACGACTTCTAAGATCCACGATCACTCTTTAAGGTAGATTAGGCTCAACTTACAGAAAAAATGCAAAACAAAACAAAACCAAGTTTAAGGGAAGTAAATTGATTTTCCCTGTGTCTGAGTCTGGGCATGGTCTCAGCTCTCATGTCTAAACTGGCTGCCAACCTACTGCACACTGCCACTCATATTAACAGAAGCAGTGGAACCCTGCAGGGGGACATTATATAATACGAAGAGTGGGAAGCGAGGACATTTTGACTCACATATATCACAAAGGTTCTCTGTTCGTTTTATCCTAACCCCTGAGTTTGTTTGAAATTATGAGAGTCTGAGGGGAAATTTTAAAAGTATATTATTACTACTGTCATTTTCTCACAATCTTCCAGTACATGGTTCTTAATTTGTAATAGGATTGAATAGTTACCTCCATTTTTACAAATGCATAGTAATTCATATTTTTCTCCAAGAGACTGAAAGAATCATTATAACTTATACTTACTAATTCTACAAGTTGAAATTTACACATCTGAAACAAAGAGTAATCATTAAAAAAAATTCCCTCCTCTCACACATCTGACTATGCAGAGTAATCAAAACTGGCTCTTCCTACTTTTCTTGGTACAGTTACTACCATTGTTACTTTTGTCAGGTAATGGTAAACAAACAAAAAAAAGAAAGAAAAAGGAAAAATCAAAGAGTAAAAACTACTACATTACATCAACACATCTCAGAGATAGAAACTGACGTTTAATATCCTATCTGTTTTGGTTACTGCTGAATAAATGCCCCAAAACATCAAATATATCGACGACTACGGTTTGAAGATGAGCTGTCTCCCAAAAGCTCATGTGTGACAATTCGGGAAGGCTGAGGTGACATGATTGGGTTATAAAACCTTAACCCAATCAGTGAGTTAATACTTTTATAAGGATTAACTGGCAACTGTAGGCTGGTAGCGTGTGGGTAGAGGGGGTGGGTCACTGGGGGCCTGCCTTTGGGAATATATATTCTGTATCTAGTGTGGAGCTTCTCTCTGTTTTGCTTCCTGTTGTGACCTCTTGAGCTCTCTGGAGCCATGCCTGCTGCCCTGATGTACAGCCTCACTTGAGCCCCAAGGCATGGAGCCGGCCTACTGTAGACTAAGACCTCTGAAACCGTGAGGCCTCGAATAAACTTTTCCCCCTAAAATTGTTCTTCTCAGGTCCTTTAGTTACAGCAGCGAAAACCTGACTAAAACAAGGACAATACATATTTTTTCATACAGCAAGTGATATCAAAAGATAGAAGATAGGAGCAGTGGCTCAGCAGTTATGGTGCTTGCCTGACATGTGTGAGAATGTGGATTCAAACCCCAGCACCATGTACTCAATGAAGTGTCAGGGCAATGTAAGCCATATGAAAAACTAAATAAAATTGATTCTGTTTCTCCTTCTCTCACTGACCCTCTCTCTTAAAAAAAAAAAAAGACTGAAGATAAATTTTCATTTCTTGCATGTGAATTATTTCCAACTACTTTACTGGCTACCAGGAGTTCTTTTTCACCAATAACTGTTTTAAAGTTTCTTTTTTAATGAGAGAAGGAGAGAGAGAGTGAGAGAAAGAAAGAGAGAGAACATAAATTTTTATTTAGTTTTTCACATGGCTCTTGTTGCTCTGACACTTAGTTGTATATGTGGATGCTGGGATTTGAACCTGTAAACACCAAGCTACCGCTCCAGCCTCTCACCAATAAATTTTGTCTAAAACATTTTTGTCTGCTAAGACAGAGGCAAGAAACTGAGGTCTCCAATGAAAGTATGTTCTTGAGTGTTCTAGAACTTCTATTCCACTAATATATTTTCTTGAAAAATGATTACTGATAAAATTTTGACTCAATATCTGTAAGAATTAACTAGGGAAAGTCTTATTTGTATCTCATGTACTTTTACTGTTAAGACCTGGGTGATCTATTCCATATATTCAAAATACAGACAAAAATAACAGAAATAATTTCATTACAAATATCAATATTTTCTTTTACTTTGAAAGAAGTGAAAAACTGTCCCTATGACACCTTTGTCAGATAATGGGAATCTCTTGTCTTCTGTCACTGGTTGGAAGGTGGTGTAGGGGAAGAGGTCAGCTTACCTTCCAGCAGGTCTCTGGCCAGACCAGGTTCTGCCCCTGTGGACCGAACAAAGTCTGACAGGACTGCATCCATATCAAGAGTCATAGGATCATGTAGAAGTGCTGCCCAACACTCAGCCGAGGTGGGGTTTGGAAGCAGGCTAGAAACCATCCATCTGCACAGAACAAGAAATGGACATGTGAGTGATCACACACAGGGACCCAGTAGAGAGAAGAAAATGCTGCCACCTGCTAAACCTGCTGAACTACAGGTCTGAACTAGTTTGAGATAACACACTTATTCTTCATGCAAGATATTATATCATAAAAGTCAACTAAAATAAGATTCCTCTGCACATGTCATGTGAGACAAGGGATGCTATGGTTTGAATGCTTGTGTTCTCCAAATTCATATGTTGAAACCTAACTACAGGTGATGAAGTGACAGGGTGGGGGTTTGGAGATGATTAGGTCTTGAGCACGAAGCCTTGATGATGAGATTATTGTGTTTACAAGGAGGCCCCAAAGAGATCCCTTCACCCTTTGTACATGTGAGGACATAGTGAGAAGGTGCCTGTCATGTCCCAAGACATGACCCCTGATCTGAGAGCAGATATGCTGAGTGTTCTGATTTTGGACTTCCTAGCCTCTAAAACTGTGATAAACCAATTTATCATTGGGGATTGAACCCAGAAACTACCACTGAGCTACATCTCTTGCCTTAAAAAATTATGCATTGTGAAAGAGTCTCATGAAATTATCAAGGCTGGATTCAATCTTGTGATCCTTCTGCCTCAGCCTCCCTAGTTACTGGGATTACAGTGTGTGCCATAGCACCTTATGTCTCCTAGTTTGTGATGTTTCTATTATAGTACACTGAACAGATTAAAGCCAGAGGTCATCATTAATTCCAGTGCCTCTAATCTTATGTTTTGTCAGTTATAATAACTGGTGGGGAGGAAGAAACGAGACTAGATTTTTCGTTTTGTTTTGTTTTGTTACAAGGGACTGAATGCTGGGGCACTTAACCACTGAGTCACATCCTGAGCCCATGTTTTTGTTTTTTATTTTGAGACAAGTTCTCTCTTAAGTTGCCTGGGGCCTCACTAAATTGCTGAGGCTGAACTTGAACTTGGGATCCTCCTACTTCAGCCTCTCAAGCTGCTGGGATAATAGGCATGTGCCCAGAGAGACTAGATTATTTCTAAAAAATGAAATCAAATTCCTAAGTACATGTAAAGAGATTAATTAGGAGTAACTATATTTCTTTTTTTAAATTGAGGAGTTGAGTTGTTGTACAATCCTAAATGCATATAAAGTAACAATATGATATACATTTGATCCTAATCGAGTTTCACCACCACATCACCCACACCCCATTCTCTTGATTCTTATATATTTTCCCCCTATAACAAGACATAAATGTCAATATATATATATATATAGTCACCATATATATATATTTATACATATTTACCATCTTACATATATATTCATCATGCATATATAGACACATATATATGTAAGACGGTGAATTTTCCAAAATTAAATTATTGCATAAATATTATTTGGCTTCTTGGGGTGGGGAGGTAAAGAGTATGCTACATTGTTTACCTAGATTTATCCCTATCCTCCGTCCTTCTCCCCACACCCCCTCACCTCTACCCCACACACAAAAAAACATATGTTTCCCCAACACCATGTGTTGTTACGCCTTTGGTGGGTCTAGTACCGTTCGCCCAAGCCAGAGTTTTGCTCTAGCCTCCATAAATGAGGGAAAACATTTGACTCTTGACTCTCTGGGTTTGGCTAATTTCACTCAGCATTATTTCTTCTATTGCCATCCATTTACCTTCAAAGCTGTAGTATTATTTCTAATTGCTGAGTAGAATTCCATTGTACACATATACCATGGCTTTTGGATCCATTTATCAAATTGAGGGGCATCTGGGTTGATTACATAATTTAGCTATTGGAAATTGAGCTGCTATGAACATGGATTTTGCTATGTCACTGCAATGTGCTGATCCTCTGGGAAAATACCCAGAAGAGGGATAGAGCTGGGTCATATGGTGGATCCATCCCTAGTTTTTTATCCAGAAGAGCTGTATCACTCTACACTTCCACCAACAGTGTACAAGTGTTCCTATCTCCTCACATCCCCTCCAGCATCAGTTACTGTTTATATTCTTCATCTTTGCCAATCTGACTGGAGTGAGGTGAAATCTTAGTGTAGTTTTGATTTGCATTTCTCTGATTACTAGTGATTTAGAACACTTTCTCATGCATTCATTGGCTTGCTCAATTTCCTCTATTGAGAAGTTTCTGTTTAGCTCTCTGGCTCATTTATTGATTGGATTGTTGGTGTTTTTGATATTGTTTTTTGAGTTCTTTGTAAATTTTGTATATTAGTCCTCTGTCAGAGGAATCACAGGTAATGATTATCTCCCATTCTGTAGGATTTCTCTTGAAAGTTTTGACTTTCAAGAGAAAGTCAAAACTTTCTTGTTGGCTGAGCAAAAGCTTTTTAATTTAATGGCATCCTACTCATGAATTTTGACTTTAATTCTTTCGCTTTAGGAGTCTTTTGAGAAAGTCTTTGCCTACTCCCATTAGCTGAAGTGTCGTTCCTAATGTTTTTTTCTAGCAGTTGTGTGGTACCTGGTTTTATTTCTAGATCCTTGATCCATTTCAATTTGATTATTTTTCAAGGTGAGAGATAAGGATCTGCTTTCAACTTTATGCAAGTGGCTATTCAATTTGTTCAACCCCATTTGTTGAATAGGTTGTCATTCCTCCATATGATACTTTGAACCCCTATCCCTATGTCAAATGCCAGGTGTTTAAAGATTTGTGGGTTTGTCTCAGAGTCTTCAATGCTATTCCATTGGTCTTCATGCCTATTTTGATACTAATATCATTCTTTTTTTGTTACTACAGCTCTATAGTATAATTTTAGACCTGGTATTGCAAAACTAGCTGCTTCTTCTTTCTTGCTTAGTAATGTTTTGGTTATTCTGGGTTTTTTTTTTTTTTGTTGTTGTTCCAAATGAATTTGAGAATTGTTTTTTCTATATCTGTGAAGAATGACATTGGTATCTTGATGGGGACTGTATTGAATATATATAGTGCTTTTGGCAGAATAGCTATTTTAATTATATTAAGTCTGCCTAACCAAGAACATGTAATGTATTGCCATCTTCTCAGGTCTTCTTCAATTTCTTTCTACAATGTTTAATAATTTTCATTGTAGAAGTATTTTACTTCCCTTGTTAGATTAATTCCCATTTTGAATATGATGTGTCTTGGTGAGCTTCTCATTTGATTAGGCCTATTGGGTATCCTATAAGCTTCCTGGATGAGCATATCTGACTATTTTTAATATGGGCAAAATTTTCTTTAGCAATTTCGTTGAGAATGTTCCTTATCCCAAGATTTTGGTGCCTGTTATTGGGCTGTATAGGCTTTCAAAATTATCCTGTGTTAATCTGGGGATGTTGAACTTGTCTAGAAATTTGTCCATGTCTTCCAAATTAATTTAGAGGAGTACAGTTTTTCAAAACAGATTCTGATAATCCATTGTATTTCTGTGGCATCAGTGGTGATTGCTCTCTTTTTATTGGTGATTTGTTGATTTGTTTCATTTCCTTTCTTCTTTTAGTGAGACTGGCTAGGAGTCTATCAATTATTTATTTTTTTTCAAGGGACCAGCTCTTTGTTTTATTGATTCTTTTTATTGTTCTTTTGTTCTTGATCTCATTGATTTCAGCTCTGATCTTGATTATTTTTTTTCTTCTTCTAAGTTTGAGCTTAGATTTTTTGTTTGGTAGGAATTTGAGGCGGAGCTTACATTATTTATTTGTGATTTCTCTTGGTTTTTAATGTAGGCACTCAGTGTTATTAATTTTCAGTAGCTAGATTTCTAATCCTCTTCTGAGTTATATGGTTGTGTAACAATTCCATAGTGTTAATGTATTACTCACTGATTCCCAGTTGTTTCTTTTTCAATGTGCCACCCACTTCCCATGGTCCTCACCCTCACTCGTATATTCAGAGGTGCTCTGGGTTCTTTTTTTTTTTATTGGAAGTATATAG
>PVKS010030142.1:0-24694 GCA_004027875.1 Aplodontia rufa | reverse complement strand
TTTTTTAAAGAAAGAGGGACAGTGAGAGAGACAGAGAAAGGGAGAAACAAGTTTATTTAGTTTTTCACATGGCCTTAGTTGCTCCAACACTCAGTTGTGTATGTGGTGCTGGGGTTTGAACCCGGGTCCTCGTGCTTGCAAGGCAAGTGCCGAAACCGCTGAGCCACCGCTCCAGCCCATGGCTGTTGATTTTTCACAAAGCAACCATACCCACGTAGCTAGCATTTAGATTAAATAGAACATCATCAGTGCCCTGGAAGACCATGTTGAGACCCTATCTAATCAGTGATAATCCCCTGCATGCAAGCACCATTCTTACGCCTGTTACCTATTTCTGTACTTTGGAATCCTACAGGATGTCCCCTTTGCTTGGTTAAGCCTGTGAGATTCATCCGTGCTGTGCACAGTCACAATTTGTTCATTCTTGGTGCTATGCAGAATTCCATTCTGTGACTATGCCAAAATTTATTTACTCATCCAACTCTCCATGGGCACTTGGACAGTTACCAGCGTGGGCTATCACAAACAGTGCTGCTCTGCACATTCTAAGGCTTTGCTGAACATTTGTGTACAGTTCTGTTAGGTACACACCTAGAAAGGGAACTGCTGGGCCATGGCATGTCCTGGTTTAGGACTGACTGCCAAGCCCTTTCCCAAAGGAGTTGTTCCAATTGCCATTCCCATAAGCAGAATATCAAAAGTAAAAATACTTATGTGCTCAATGAGATGGCAAATTCCACACAGGCAGTATTCTGCAAAGTCCTCTAACTAAACTTTTAAACTAATTTTTAAATGTTCAGACCTCTCAGCATTGAAAAGGAGTTATCAAAAGAATTTCAGCACCTAATACAAATCTTTTTTTAAAAATTTGAGTAATCTCACCTTTTTCTCACCCTTAGTGGGGGGAAATCTCATCAGATTGTAAGAGGAAGACTAGAAGTCATAATTCAAGATGATTTATCATGATAGAAAGTCTAAGGTCAAGAATGAAATGAAATTAATAATATCAGCCACGCCACTGGTGATCACTAACAGTCACGCTAATCGTTCAATGAGAAAGCTCTTCCAGGGCCAAGGCTGATCACCTGATTTACAAAGAAAGAAAAGAATATTTTGGTTTAGGTTAAAAAAGTAAAGGAAAAATGTAAAATGTTTAAGATCTTAATATGTATGGGTTAGATTCTTTGAGAAAAAATTCTGATTTGTAATTTTTCCTTCAAAATCTCAAAGTAACAAGAATCAAGTTTGTATATGTAAATTGTTGTAGAACTGAATATTGATGATACTCTGCCTGGTTTATGTGGATTCTAAGAAAAATTCACAATGACATTTTTGAATAAATATGAAAAACGCCACAATGGTTTTAGCCTGCCATTGTTTAATTAGAAAACCTATACTCACACACAATGTTATGAAAGGGAATTAAATGGGGAAGGAGATGGTATTAGAGTGGATTTTTCTATGATTTGTTATCTTCCAGGAAGCAAAGCAGAGAGCTGCCTCTTTGTGTCTAAAGCCTGGCTGGCCAGGTTTAATCACCTGCTCTCAAGGTGAAGTGGGATCCTTTTTACTCATGAGCATACTTGAACCTCTCTCCATGATAGCCTCCTGTCTTAAAAGCAGGTTCAAGCTTAAGGAATTCTTTAGTGGAAATAACTCTTGAGCATGAAAAATCCCAGTGAGCCAAGAGGCTTGTTCACTTGAAGTCTTTCCAAGCCTTGGGCCAGGGAGATAGCAGACACACAGAACAGCACAGAGAGCCGGGATAGTTCCAAGGACACCGCAAGAAATCACCTCAGATAATGTTACACTTTCGTGTATCAAATGTGTATTTGAAACTCACTTGCATCTCTTCTGAACATTGCCCTTGATGAAAAACAGCTGCAGACTTGGATTATTCTGCAAGGACAGAAGTACATTATTTGAAGGTTTGATGATACCAGCACATCTTAATGTAATCAAATCAGAGTTTATAAATATGTCTAGGCAGAACGGAGGGAAAGCCATCACTTTCATAGCTCAGGGCTATAGAGGTCCCCTGAGGGAGATACATTGCTGGCTATCACCTGAAGCAAAGGTGGGGGTGATTTCCTCCAGCCTTCAGCACTGAAGCTTTCAACTCCACTGAAAAATATCCAGAAACTAGACCCCCTTCCCTCTTAATTGAGCCTTAACTCCATCAAAACATTCTGTCTAGTTTGGTGGACCCCCTTACATATGTTATTTTAATCATCCTAGAAATATTGGGGGGAAAAAGCCCTACTATAATAGAGCAAGGTTTATTCATGACTCTAGGATCGGTCGCTCTCCCTGGCTACTGGGGTAGGAGTGCAGGGGCCCTGGTCCTCTTGTCACACACCTGCCACATTCTGGGTGAACGCATCAAACTGGCAAGCAATGTTCCATTAATCACCCAGCCTGAGAATCTATGAAACAAAGTTCACATTACCCAGAGCGTTGCTCGAAGAGCCCTCTGAGGTCGGGATGCAAGACCAAACAGAATTAACGTGCCTGCCACATCCATCATCTTGTAATCTGCTTCCAGTTCTATAATCCCCCAACGTCTGGCCCATGCATACCAAGAACATTCCTCACCGATGCAGATCAAAATGGCTCTCGTACAAAGGGCTCCAGCCTAAAAGCACCATGAGCCGTTTCTACAAGGCAGATGCCTTTTGGACTACAGACTTCTGCAAAGTGGCGAGGGACCTAGAAGGTTTAATAAATCTTCCATGAGTGTTTCTTCACACATCAAAAATATACAGTTTGACTTGACGTAAGAATAAGGACTCCATCGTTAATTTTCCAGCAACATATTAACAGGGTGAGATCACGTAAAGGAAAAGGATACTGCAATTATCACTGCGACGAACGGCTTCGCCACTAGTTCAAGGGAACGGGTGTCCAAAGACAGGATTTTAAGATGCACTTTAATAACCACAAGGCACCATACTGTAGAGATGGTCCCTGCCTTGCAATGGCTGGACTTAATGATTTTTTTGACTTCAGGACAGTGTGAAAGCATACCCGTGGGGACACTCTGGGTTCCACTTTCAACACAGTATGCAGCACGCTACAAGAGCCACTCGATACTTTATTATAAAATAGGCTGGGTGCTAAATGATTTTGCGCAACTACAGGCTAATGTACATAGTCTGAGCAGTTTTAAGTGAGGCAAGGCTAAGCTCTGATGTTTGGTAAGCTAAGTCAATGAAATGCGCTTTCCACTTGAGATGTTTTCAACTTCACGATGGGTTTCTAGGAACGCAGCTACATTCTAAGCCGAGGGCATCTGTATTTTATAATTGCTTGGGATCACTTTTCATTTGTTTCAGAACATGTTCTGAGCCTCTCAAGGGAAATATTACTACCTGTTTCCTTCGGGAGAAAAGGAGATTCAGAGATACTATGTGCAGGGACCGAGATCACACAGTTCATGCCTGAGCTGCAAGGAGTCTGTGTCACCGTGATTTTCCTCTCACAGCGGACACTACTTTCAAACTTTTATGCTACAAACCTTGTAATTCTCACAAGTACTTTGCCATAAAGATTTCACTACCAGATTATTTTATGCTATAAATACTCTAATTCTCTCAAATAGCCTGTCACATTTACATCATGAGATAATTTTTACTGGATCTGCTCATTTCAAAGTATACATCTCTAGATTCCAAAAGGAACGAGAAGTTAGACACCCAGGGCATTTCATGTTCTGATTATTTACATTCCTGATGTTTGGGAGGATAAGTTTTAGTTATAAACTGGACAAATTTAATTACAGGTTTTAAATATAAACTGATTTAGGAGTAATAATTTAAAAGAATGTACACAGTATTTTTTAAAAAACTTAAACATTAAAGTCAGTTCTGTGAGCTAATATTGTCCACACAGATTGTCCAAGAGTGATACCAAAAATATACATTGATCTTAGCAACGTTAGAAGTGGTTCTTTTTTTCCCTTTCTTTCTTTCTTTCTTTTTTTTTTTTTTTTTAAAGAGAGAAGGACAGTGAGAGAGAGGGAGAATTTTTACTCAGTTTTTCACATGGCTTTCGTTGCTCTGACACTTAGCTGTGTATGTGGGTGCTGGGGTTTGAACCCATGTACCTGCGGCATGCCAGGAAAGCGCCGTAACTGCTGAGCCACTGCTCCAGCCCACTAGAAGTGGTTCTTAAGTACAAAAGAGGAAAGAAAATCAGTGTGGTTGCTGGCCAGTAGGATTTTGCCATAGACTGAATGTTTATATGCCCTCAATATTCACATTAGCCAGGTGTGGTGTAAACCTGTAATCCTAGCTCCGGAGGCTGAGGCAAGAGGACTGCAAATTCGAGGCCAGCCCATTGTGGGAGATCCTGTCTCAAAAACAAACAAAAACTCTGATAATGTAGCTCAGTGAAAGAACACTTGCCTAACACATGCAAGGCCCTGAGCTCAATCCCCAGCACTGGAAAAAAAAAAAAAATACATACATTGATGCCAAATCTAATGTGATGGCACTGGGAGGGGAATGAACCTCTGGGGGAACGGGGTGATTAGGTCATAAGGGTAGAGCTCCCATGAATTGGATTTAACGCCCTTGTAGAAGAGGCTCCAGAGAGCATCCTTTTCTCTTTCAGCACACAAGGTTGCAAACAAAAGATAGCTGTCTATGAAGTTTTGCTAGGCACTGAATTTTCTGGTGCCTTGATCTCCAGACCTGTAACATACAAATTTCTGTTGTTTATAAGCACTCAGTCTATGGTATTTTGTTATAGCACCCCAAACAAAGACAAATTTAAAGCAGCAAGACTTTGATTCACTAAACTATAGCTAAATGAGTCAGTGTGCCACAAAATAATTCTGCATATATAATTTCATTTAATCCCTACATGGTCTTCTGAGGTTTGCTATCTTAATAAGTGAAGACTACAGATCATTGAAGTACTTTGTGGAAATTATGCACATAGTTATGTGACAAAACTGAGGTTCAAAGCCACATACCTCTTATTTGAACTATCCCCAAATATAACACTGATATTTGGGAACTTGGATCATTTCAGCATTCCTATCCCTCCTTAAAAGCTAGCCTCCTGGGGCTGGAGCAGTGGCTCAGTGGTTACAGTGCTTGCCTGGCATGTGAGAGGATGAGGGTTCCAACCCTAGTACCACATACACAACAAAGTGTCGGAGCAACGAAAGTCACATAAAAAACTAAATGAAATTAATCCCCTCTTTCTCTCTCTCTCACTGTCCCTCTCTCTTAAAAAAAAAAACAAAAACAAAAACAAAAAAAAAAACTAGCCACCTAAGTTTATTCCTGAAACACGAAAATATGAAATTATTTCAAAATAAAAGGTACAAAAAATCAGCCCATTGTTTATTGCTTCTAGTTGGAAAACAGATGCCCGAGGGAATAGGAAATGGGTTTCTATAGGGGGTAGAGGTTGGTGAAGATGGGGTATAGAGGAGGCCAGGGAGGCAAAGGCCTCATGCCCTGCTGCGATAGGCTTGGTCAGAGGGAGGAGGGGAAAACACTGCTTGATCATGATCCAGCCTTCTTTCATTAGTCAACAAATCCTGATTCCAAGTCTTCTCTGTGCTGCGCCACACTGCAGGCCTCTAGACATTGCTGTACAAGCACTGGGGACTGATTCTCTGAGAGGATTAGGGGACACTTCTCAGAAGTGTCACTTGTGTTGGGGTCTCAAAAGATGAGAAGGAGTTCTCTTAGCAGAGGAGGGAAGGGCAGTCTAGGGTAGAGCATATTTCCAAAGACTGTGACATGTGTTAGGAGTGGAAGATAGGTATCTGGCTGAAGCATGGGGTGCATGGTGACAGTGGTGGTGGCAACGGTGAAATGGTGTGGGAGAGGTGGGCAGGAATCTGACTGGCCGTAAGGATGGCCTGTGTTCTGTCCGTTGTGGGCAGCCAATGGCTTTTAGGCACAAAGTGACAAGGTCCATGATAAGAAGATCACTTGCATGGTCCTAAATGACAGACTGGAGAAAGCCAGAAAGCAAAGAGGCCAGCTGTTATGAACTCTTCTTGGAGGGACCCTTGCAACTCACAGGCCCTTGGTGGCCCTCGTGTGTATAACTCTATTTCACAAGTGAAACACCAAGGTCCAGAAAGGTAAAGACTCTTGCACAAAGCAATCCAGCTTAGGAGTACCAGGGTAGGAACCGGAATGAAGGTCTGTGGGCTGCTGAAGGATGCCTTCCACCTGTGTAGACAACCATAGAAAGCCAAGAGGTCTAGGGTCTGATTCCTTACGAGTGGCTCCAAGTTCTTCTGCTTGAGACAACACTCAAAGGCTAGAAAACAACAGAAGTCAAAGAGTGAAGCAGGTTTTACGCTAGCTTGGGATTCCTGCTGACATACATACCAGACAACTAGTAACAGTGACACATCTTAGTTAAAAAATGAATAAACACATAGACAAGGGAGTAGAGGCAACGGGCACAGCTACTTTCTACATCAATCAAAGTTATCAAATCCTGACTGTTTGCACATACTGAAATTCAGAGACGTGAATGAAGTCCTTTAGGAGCCTCACAGATCAATTCTTTCCTAAGAGCAGACGGTCACTGCTTGACTGTGCTGTTTAAAAAGAAATGTATTGGCAAGAAAGTGTTTCCCTCACAGACTACTATTCACAGGGCTAGTCCCCAGAGATGCTCACCCCAAAGAAACTGGAATGATTACCACAATCACCTTTAACTGAGATCCTTTACCCAATACTGCCCCTGGAGTCTGAAGACTGAGTTTGTTCTGTTTCCCAGAAAACTGAGATTTTTTCTTTTTTCTTTTTCTTTTTTTTTTTGAGGAAAGCACAGCCCTCCAGTAGCCTTCTTATGATTTCACCCCAAAGAAGAAGGTTTATTTTCAGGGTAGAAATGGATTTTACTACACCCTTTCAACTTCCCATCTGAGCACGAAGCGTGGTGTGTTAGCAGGATCTCAGAGTTGCCATGCGGGCAGAGGGTCCTCCTTGTGACGTGATCCAGAGTGAGCCCCTGATACCAAGGAGAAGGTATCTGTACTCCTCAGAACTGCGTTTCACATTGTGCACACCAACCCATGAAAAGAAACAGCACGTTATGTCTCCAATTGGTCACAGATGGGAGAAAATCAACCACAATAATAAATTCATGGAGGTGGAGTGTGTCGTCACACACAGAGCCAGGATGTGTGATCCAGAAGGTGTGTGTGGGGGAGTTAATGCCATATGTCGTTTGACTGCTGTGGGCCTGTTCTCGTGTCCCAGCAGCATATTCCTCCCAAACAGCCTGGTGCCATCCCTGATGCCCCTGCCCTCTGCCATGCCTAGATGCCTCTTACCAGATACTGAAGTCGCTGGCGCTCAGTCTCAGGGGTGAATTCCGAAGACATG
Organism: Aplodontia rufa; assembly: GCA_004027875.1. Classification (NCBI taxonomy): domain Eukaryota; kingdom Metazoa; phylum Chordata; class Mammalia; order Rodentia; family Aplodontiidae; genus Aplodontia; species Aplodontia rufa. The sequence continues at coordinate 17,324 of PVKS010030142.1, read as the reverse complement.
GGGATGATTTCTCCATTTCTGATGATTATGGCCCTGAAATGGTGAAAATGCATCATCAGCAGCCAATCTCATAAGTATTGTGATTGAAGACAAACCCCGGTGAGGCTCAGACACACACAAAATGCCAGGAGTAGCATTTCCCATCGGCACTGCAGCTCTGGATCCTGTACCAGGTTGGAGGCACCCCTATTTTTAATGCACTGCACTCTGGTCAATTTATGATTACTTTGGTTGCTTTTTTCTGCTGGATGGCGCCATCGCCTTAATGCCTTGGCACTGAGCATACCACTTAGCACACAACAAATGCTTGGGGAATAAGTGAGTGGATCAGTGAAAGATGCAGAGGCTCACTCTAGATTGGGCTTATTCAATAGGACCTTCTGTGATCATGGTAACATGGCCCCCTCCAAGTACTGGGGATTGAACCCAGGGGTGCTCTATCACTGAGCTATGCCCACAACCCTTTTTTTACTTTGAGATGGGGACTAAGTTGCCCTGGCTGGTCTTAGACTTGGTGATTCTCCTGCCTCTTACTCCAATATGGAAAAACGTGATTACTGAGCATTTGAATTGTGGTTAGGGGAGGCAAGGAACAAAATTTCTAACATTCTTTAATTTTAATTAATTTAAGTAGTCCCATGTGGCTAACATTTAATATAGAGGATGGTTCTACTTCAGACCCTTGATATTCAAAGGATCAGTGGGCCAACAGCATTAATCTTAATGGAGAGATTGGTAGAGATGAAGAATTTGATTCTACCCCAGAATTACTGTATCAGAATCTGCATTGTAACAAGATCCCCAGGCGATTCATAAGCACATTAAAGTCTGAAAACAGCTGGCCTAGATTTTGAGCTTCCACGGTAATATCCTGGGTCTAGAGATAGTCATTCTCATCTCATCTCAAGGTTCAGAAAATTCACACACTCCAGAAAATATGCTCAAGAGCTATTGCCTACCAAAGGACTTCTGAGAGAAGAGTTCCCAAAGCCGGTATCTGAAAGAGATGCTGAAGAATTGATAACTGGAGCAACTTCTCCTGAACCTGGTCCCAGAGGTGCTTCCTGTTTTCAGACCATCTGATTCCAAAGTGGTTCCTAATAGCCACTTTCCAGCAATCAGTTGATTGGTTGTGGCAGAAAGTTGCCATTTTTACAACAAATGGAAGCGCCTTAAGGAATTGCATTTTATACCATCCTAACAGCTCTCTAGGACCAGGGACCCAGAGACCTGACACACTTCTCTGTGAAGACCCAGAGGCATGGAAAGTGCCTTCAATGAGCTCAGCTATGGCAGATCCCTCATTGATTCTAGGGGATGCTGCTTCTTTGTGCTACACAGCCCTCAGGCACCCCTCTCCCCGACCTGGAGAGATAGGCTCTAACTTGGAAACAATCCCTATAATGGCACCAGCTGTCACAACCTTGCCCCTAACCCCTGATCTCCTGTGCTCCAGTGGCTGCCATCATATAAACTGGCGTGGGTGCAGGCAGGCGAGATTGACAACAAAAATCTTAGGGGCTTTAGAGAATTTAGGGCTCTGGAGGTAGAAGGTGTGAGAAAACAGAAAACTTTAGGGAACTCAATTCTGCAAAAACGATGCTTCTTGTTGTAATATTCTTTACCATTTCTATTATTTTTCTGCCTAAAATGTGACAAATTAGATTTCTTCTTATAAACCTTCAATCACTTATAAAATGCAACCTCCTGATCCCCAAAGGTGATATCCACTGTTTACAAATCAGGATGAGTTAATTCACATGGTCATTGTCCTAATTATTAGCTGAGATTTACAACCATAAGGGAGTAAGGGTTTTGGTGGAGGATGGAGAGACGGAGAATTTGAAAGGGGATCGGGAGTCCAGAGGGTCTAGGTGAAGGCTTAATCTTGAAGCAGCAAGAAGGCCTTGGGATCCTTGGAGGCTGAACTGAGAGCTATTATGTGATACATTCAAAAGGAGTCTTCTCTTTCAAAAGTTTGCTTAAAGCTAGTCTTAACTTTTTTTTTCTTTTTTCCTACATGAGCCCTGAATTTCAGCTGATTGCTAGGTGTGGACTGGGAAAGTGAGATGCCCTGGAAGGAAGCAAAAGAGGATGAGTAAAAAGAAGAGCAGGCAGGGAAGGCAGAGGCTGGAGTGTCCCAGACCCGGGAGAGGTGTTCTGAGTGCCACGGAGCCTGGGTCCACCGGGGACAAAGAGCCTCACACCATCAGGCTAGGAATCAGGAGCTAGGTGCCAGAAGGTCAGGGGCCTTTGTTTACTTTGTTCTGCATATTCTAGATCTAGGGATCATGCCTGCCACATACGAGGAGCCCTGTGAATTTCTGCCAGGTGAAAAAGAGGATTGAGAGAACTTAGGAGACACTGTTTCTTCAACAGGAGGCAGGAGGAAAACAGAAACAAGAGTCAGTAGAGACTCAGTTCAACAAAGAATGCGGGCTCAGCTTCACGGAGTGGAGAGGACTGTGCCTGGAAATCCACCTGCTCCCCAAGCCTTCTTCTCTTCCTCACTGGGGCTAGTTTGTCCACTACTTCCCACCTCAGAGTCCTCCCACGCCTGTATTTCCAACTTCTGCCTCTACTGCGTCTCTGCCTACAGCCAAAACCATGCTCTAGAATACTTTGGGTTTAAAACAAAACAAAATAAAATCAAAGCCAAACAAACAATTCTCTTCTAATTGGAAACCAGCTTTTAGGAACCGCACTCTTTTCTATTAAGCTAAGGCTGATAAATTAATACCAATGTATATTATCAGTCTCTGCTTCTTACTTTCCATTGATCCCTCAAACAGTGGTAGATTCATATCTTGCCACTCTGTCCACCCAGCTGCTGTCACTAGAACCACCAATGACCTTCTAGTTGCTACATTTACCGGACAAATCATCATTCTGATCTCCCTGGCAGCATCTGGTAAGTCTCTCCCAAGCTGGCTTCCGGGATCTCCTCCTCTTGGCTTCCCTCCTACCTCCCAGGAACTCCCTCTGACTTCTCCATCCACTTTTGGGGACGACTTTGTCTTACCACTCTCCAACCCTGGGAAATCTCATTTCCTTAGTGCTAAGGTTAGGTTTGACTCATCTCCTACATTTTCCCCTTAGTCTGGTACTTCTACTAATACGGAACATGTCACATTTTGTAACTGAGGACCTATCTGTCTTGCTTGCCAGCCCATAATCTCCTAAGGCAAGAACTATGTCTGACTTGACCAAGCATGTAGCCCCACTACTGCCCACAGTACCGATCTAGTGTAGGAAGGACTAACTACATTACCTCAGGGTCCAATGCAAAATATAAATGCAGGACTTCTTGCTTTAAACATTGAGAATTTCAAGATAGCAATGATAGGGCATTAAAAGAAATGTGGCTTCATTTAGAGAGTGGGGTTCTGCATGACTACACAGGTCACATGCTCACAAAGCTGGCCCTGATAGTATGCCCTTGATATGGGCTTGATGAGCTGGCTTCAACAAATACATGTACAGAGGATTTCAGACAGACTTCCTAGCCAGCACATCCCTGTTGCGCTTCAGCACGGAACAGCCAGCTGACAACAGATACAGCCACTTGTATAACTGCTGGAATTGCACACTTAGCCGTGTTCCAAATTAATGACCCTGTCCCCACCACACCTCCCAATCTGGCTTCCAGCATTCCCTATCGCAGGGAACAGCACAATTTTCCACTCAGTTGCTTGTCCCAGACCTCTCTCACCCCATCTGTCCAAACAAGCACCCTGTCCTGTAGATTTTGCTTCCTCAGTTTAACACAAATCTGTCTTTTTCCTTCATTCCTACTGCTGGTGTCTTGGTTCTGGTATAAATCAGAGATTGCGGGCAAGACTCAAGAGTTCTCTATAGTCCTCACCTCTGATTCCACAAGTGCAATGTGAGGTTCAAATCTATTTAAATGTATATGTGTATACACATACACACATATATGTAATTATTTAGGTTGACATAATTGGTTTTTTTAGGGTAGAGCATGATATTCAATATACATGTACAATATACAAAGATCAGATCAGGGTAACAGGCATATCAATTAGCTTAAACGTTTATCACTTCTTTGTGATGGGAATATTCAAAATCTTCTCTTACTAGCTATTTTGAAATATACAATTAAATTTTCTCAACTATACTTATTCTACTATGCTATGAAGTTGTTCCTCCTATCCAACTTCTTCCCTGTACCTGTTAGCCTCCCCCACCATTCCCAGCCTCTGCCAACCACGATTCTGCTCTCTGCTTCTCTCAGACTGACTTTTTCGCTTCCATGTATCAGAATATGCTGCAAGGGGATTTTAAAGCACCACTATCACACGCTACAGCTCCAACCTAAAGCCCCTTGTCAGCTTCCCAGAGCTTCCAAGTTCCTTCATTATCTGTTTCTTGCCTATATTTCTGGCCATAGCCTCCCTCTTACTCCTATCTACTTCTCCCTTCTAAAAGCCAACCTACCCCCGCTAAGTCAGTTCATGGTGTCCTCCCTTCTCCTCCGGGCTCCCTTCATGGCCCTTATCCATCATAGCTGCAAGGACTGGCTTCCATGCCTGAAATACCCTGAGGAGGTTTTCCAGGCAGAGCTGAAGTCATGTCTCTCATCTCCAACACTCAGTGAGTGGCATGTGGCAGACATGCAGGAGCTGTTTGCTGGGAGATAAGCTTCTAAATGGGTGAAAATCAGCCAGAATTGGGTGAGTGAACAGCAGTATCCGGAAACCAAGGCCCTAAACAAGGCTTTTCTTAGTAACAACATTATTAATTGTATGGAGTCTGAGTCCTCAAAAACACACACATTTTTTGATTGGTTTTGGAAAAAGACAAGAGGCCTAACAGAACATCATTGTTGAGAAGCGACTTGAAGGCAGGTGGAAATGAGGCAGGGCTTCTCTCTGTAGGGGTCAGGGAAGAAGAAGGCAGCAAGTGTGGCAGTGACCATTGCATTTACTCTTTCTGTATTTTGAATTCACATATAAAGTATTTGCATTCAATTCCAATAACCGCCAGGGTAATCCTATCTTATTATGTTCTTAAATAGATAATTATATCTAAATCCATCTATGTACAGAGCACTCTTCACTTCTGTTTGAACTCCATGTTCTTCCTTCAGGAGGCACCATGGATTAAAGATGACAGCAGGTCAGCTGCCAACCTTCCCAGGCCCTGCACTGCGGTGCCTCTTCCTATATGATCCTTGGCTTCCTTTTGATCTATCTTTCTTTTATCCCCTCTGATCTTGGGATCAATTTGTCAGAGTGCTGGTCTCCAATCTAGAGAAGGGCAGTGAGAGGAAACAGGTTTCAAAGGGAACAGAGTACAGTCGCAGGCTGACAAACCTCACACTAAGCAATCAATAGAGTGGAGAAATGCCTTTAAAGCTCCATTCTCCCATTACAGACCCCTGAACTTCATATTTCTCCATTATTTTATGAGATGCTTCTCTAAAGGAAAGTTAGAATCATGACAAAAGTAAAGCTGTGGCAGTGAGGAGGGTCAAGGAGGGCTGGGCGTGTGTCTGACTTACCTCCTGGAGGCTCAGGTCTGGACCTGTAGATATAACCATCATTGGAACTTGGATGACATTCCATTACCTACCCAGGGTTTAGAGAGATTAAATGAGGAAATTCCTAGGAGTTGGGGTGACTTAATCAATTGGCGACCAGCCTCCACCTGCTACCCCTTGCCCTGCAGAGGGAATGATTCTGAGCATGTCCCCCATTGTGAAGGTGAGCCTTTCATTCAGGCTTGAGCTGAAAACTATGTGTGTGTACGCTAATTCCAGAATAATACATGGCATGTGAGACATGATATGATGAATGATGAGGCTTAATGTGTTCTTCTGAGTCAACTACAAAGATGGGAAAAAATGAAGTAAAGATATGAACAGTTTTCCAAATGACCCCATCCCAAATATCAGTCACAGGCAAGGAGAAAGGCAATTTATTCCTAACTGATGAGAGTTTCAAGTTTAGAGAATAATTCCTAGAATGCTGCTACTTCTATCCTCTAACTTAGATATATTTTAGAGTAAAACACCTGCTTCTTGTTCCTAGAGTGAGTAAAAATGTTAGGTGGTCAAATGAAAAAATAAAAGGTAAAATGGAATGCTCATTTTAAATATTTGCTTGATTTTGTGATTTCTCTTAAGGGCATCACACTAACTTCAGTTACATCTCACCTCAGCATGATCTCCAAAAGGCATTTGACAAACAAGAAGAAAAAAACACTTATAAAAGATTAGGCAATCAACAGAAGGGAAACTGTAAATGTTCAATGAACATATGAAAACATGCTCAATCTCTTACTAGTCCAGGAAAATGCAAATTAAAGCCAAAGTAACATATACTTTTGTTATGAGGCTGACAAATATTGAAACAAAATACTATCTACTGCTTCCTATAGGGGAAGAGTACAAAGTCATTCTATAATTAATGGGAATGGTTATATCTCTTAAATCTATTAAAATTATAACTTCGGGGCTGGAGTGGTAGCTCAGTGGTTATAGGTTTGCCTGGCATGTGCGAGGATGTGGGCTTGAACCTTAGCACCCTGTACACAACTAACGGTACGAGCAATGAAAGCCACATGAAAAACTAAATAAAACTGATTCTCTCTCTCTCTCTCATGGTCCCTCCCTCTCTCTCAAAAAATCATAACTTTATATTGGGCCATTTCATCTTTGTTAATACATGCTAAAGAAATTAAAGGCTCAGTATACAAGATGCACGACAGGAATTCATGTTTTGACATTATTTGTTTCATGAAAGACTGGAAATAGCCTTGAGTGTCAAAAGGAGAGCTGCCGAACAACTTAGTTTGTAGTCTCAAATATAGTCTAAAAAAACAGGCAAGATTTATGTTTTGTGACTTGGAGCTATCCATGACATATCAGGTGAAAATAAAAAAAGCAAGTTATAGAGTAATGTGTAGTACAATCACATTTTTATAACAACAGGTACTATGCATAGATAACCCACATACATTGAGTCTGATTCCAAGCCAAAATCCTTTACATGGTCCTTCTGGGTGGGTCCCACCATGGACAATTACAGAGACTTAACCTGGCAGGCCCTCTCCTCCCAGACTTTGTGTCCCCCAGTGTGCCACAGTCCCAGGGTAGCTGCGTCAAGGACTTACTTATTCCTGCCTCCTCCAGCCTATCTGCCTGCCTACCCTCAGCGCTGAGACACTTCTCTGTACTCTGGCCAGTACTTTTCCATCCTACCCTTTTCCCTTCCCCTCCCTGCTTCATCCCCTGGTCCATAAAATGGCTGAAGACTTTAGATCAGTGCTCCTGGGCAGTGAGATCCTCTCCTGCCTCCTGCCAGTGCAGCACATCCTCTGACGGATTCTCACCCAGCCATTCCTGCAGGGGAGAAAATGGAACACTGGGGAACTGGCACTTTCTTTTCCTTCGCCTTCTGCCCATAAGGATGCAGCAAGTAAATAAAGGTTCAATGGTTCCTTCCAGTTTGTTTCACTGTCTTAACTGACCAACTTGGCACCTGACAGCTTGACAATCTAGAATTATGTTTGAATGAGTAGAGTGAGAGATACGGAAGTGGGAGATGTGGTCAGTTTTCTTTATATATCTTTGTATTATTTGACTGTTACAGGGAATGTGTTCCTTTTGTAAATTCAAAGAGGAACTTCTCTGCTCATATTTGACCTTGTGTTCCCTGATGTCTTTCTAAATGCAGATTCATCTTTGTAATAATACCAATCTTCATGATCCCGGTGCCCCAAGCACCAGTCCACAAGTTCCACTCTGTGGCCTAACTTCTCAGAGGTCATTATATGGAGCTTAAGCATGCCTGAAAAAGTATCTGTGTCAGGAGCCATTAATTAAGAAGTCAGTAGCTAAATTTTGTTATAAAAACACCAACTGTCTGAGCCTAAAAATGCTTTAGCTTTTCTCTATTCCTTGTGTTTTCAGATGGATCGCATAAAAGTGGATTCAGAACTGCCAATCATGCTTAAAAGTAAAAAGTATAAAAAGGGTTTCTGAGAGATTAGCAGGGTGACAAAATTTATGGGCCCCTTTTGTTGATGGTCAGCTCTTTAATCTCAGCCCGCAGAGGAATTTACACAGGTGCAGCTGGGCATTCACATTGGTCTGGTAAAAACATTTTTCTGCGGACCAAACATTTCTCTGAAACTACACCTTAGACACTGACAATTTAGATCCATGCAGGATTTATCCAGTGGCTACAGGGAAGTTTTCAATATGTTACATCAGTGATGCTGATAAAGTAAAACAAAACCACCCCCACTCCAACTCTGTTAGTGCACTCATTGCCTGTGGGCTACCTCCCAACTCATAGCTTCCAGAGATCAAGGCCCAACAGTTACCCAGCAGTCTAGAAGTGTCAGCAGGATGGAGAGCCCACTTTCCCCTCAGAGATCACTGTTGGGAGTAAACATGGGCGATGTACCCCGCTGGGAGGTAGTGATCAGTCAATTACACTTCATATTATTTGGAAGACCTCTCCCATGTTCCAGGGCGAGCAAAACTCAACACACACCTGGTCCTCTATATCCACAGGTCCTGTATCCAGACTCAACCAACAGTGGATAGAAAACACTTGGAAAAAAGTGTGTTTATACTGAATGTGTACAGATATTATTGTCATTATTGCCTAAACAATACCGTACAACAACTTATTTACATGACATTTACAGTACATTAGGTATTATAGGTAATGGAGAGATGATTTAAAGGAGGCTGTGCATAGGTTACAGGCAAATACTACATTATTTCCTGTACAAGACTTGAGCATCCTCAGATTTGGGTATCCTGGTAGGGGGTGTCCTAGAATCAATCCCCCAGGGGACTGAAGGATGACTATTCTGGTTTGTGTGTGTGTGAACCCTCCCCTTCGCCTCCAGGATGCTACTAGGTTTGCAGAGCAACTCATTCACACTAACTCAATCATTCCTAACTTTCACTAAAGTGAGATGGTGTGGCCTCAGGATACCGCACAACTCCTGTGTCATCAGCTTCAGCCATGAAGAAAGTTTCAGATTAAGGAAAGGAGAAACAAATTGAGTGTTAAGAGGATGATGAGGTTTGGAGAATCAAGTAGGGTACCTGGAGGGACCCTGTGACAGTGCCCTTTCTCTGTAACCTAGGGCTCAGTCCAGAGCATCCTGCCTTTCAGCCTTTCTACCCCTCAAGGTAAAACCTTTTGCCTTAAAATCCAATCAAAATCCACAAATTCACATTCAAATGATTTTACTAATAGATACTCTGTAAACATAGCATAGGGACAATCAATAAACATATTGCTTTTCAGTCTCAAGAGAAGGCCTAAATGTGCACCTGGCAGGAAGAGGGAAAGAGGGACAGAGAGAGGGAATAATGTGCATGTGTGTGCGTGAGAGAGAGAGAGAGAGAGAGAGAGAAGGAGGATGAATGAGCACGCAAGTAAGCCATGCTCAAAAATAAAGGAAGAATCTCTCTGTAAAGTGGGAATGGGAAAGAAATCCAAAATGGCCAGGCTGCTCGATCTCAGAAGCAGGTAGTGTGTCTAGGTGTCCACTTTTCATGGAGTAAAAGGCATTAAAATGCTCCAAGAAGGACAAAGGACAGGGATCAAGCTCACACCTGAAGTTAGACTCCAAACCAAGCTGCTTCGTGTTCGTGCCCCTTGTGTTCTCTCTGCAGCATGGGAAGTTGCTGGGCAGCAGAGCAAAGAGGGTTGAGGCTGTGGCTTGAACAAGTCCTGAGAGGACAGAACGTCAATGCCATGCCTAAGGGCTAAGCAATCAGCCATTCCTGCAGCACGATGCATGCAGTTAAATGTGTATCATCGTGGGGCACAAACGTGCTGGTGGAAGGCTCTGCAGTACGCTTCCTTTTGCGTCCTAAGATTTGAAAGCTTACCTGGAGGGTGAAAATGCATTAAGTGCCAACGCTTCAAACGACAGATTGTAGGGCAAAGGCTGATTGTCAACTCCTCTTCTAGCTCAGAAAATTCCTAGTTTTGGAGGAAATTCAAACACATGGACATAATTGGTGGTAGTAAGGCCAGGTAAGTGACCCTGGCCGGTGGGGGGGAATCAGAATTTCTAGATGGCCACTTCACCTTGGGCTGGTGTTTAATTTGAGCCCTGGTGTCTTCACCTATAAAAAGAAAGGGTAGGACCAGAAGATTCGATATGCACCTTCCAGGTCTAAATTGACACGCTTCTGAAAGGAAGCCTCCTACAGTTACTACTTCTCTCCTCAGGAGATGGCAACCACAGCAACTTAAACCAATGCAGAAGCACCAGTTTGGGACAAACCACTCTTAGTTCTTCTCTGAATCAAAAAGGACAAGGAACCCATTATGGAGCAAAGTCCCCAGTGTAATTTCCCTGTTGTCACCAGTCCCCTTGGAACGCTCAGCTACAATCAAAAGGCAGCTTTGACACTGTTAAGAGTATTCATGGGATGCCTCGATTCCATTACACACTTTTTCTGTTGGAAGTGATTCGAAACGCAACATTAAGCTGCACATTTCCGGAATGCAGGAGAAAATCTGGTACAAGGTGACACAGAAAAACCATTTGGAAAACCCTTTTTGACAGTGTATATCAATTCCAAGCTATGCGGGGGAGGCATGCATTCTGTCCAGAAGCATCAGGCCTGGCGGCGTCTGTTCAGATGTGGCAGAAACACTGGTCTCCTTCAGAAGAACTGGAGGTGTGTTGCTGAGAAGGAAAGGAGGGCAGCCAGCAGGACAAGCCAGGGTTGCCGCTGCCAGAGGACAGCCAGGCTGCAAATACTTATTAGAGGTGTCAAAAAATAGCTGAAGGGAAAGAGTAATCCCACAAGCTGGGAACTAGTTGGGTGTGTTTCTAGTCATTCTCATTTCAGAAGGGATGCTAAAGATGAAGTTTGCAAATACAATGATTTATTTGCCAAGATCTCAAATACATAATTAAGCTCCTCAGGAAAAAAAAAGTAAAAAATGAACAGGGTGGAAAATTCAGATGTTTAAGTAGCAGCAAAAATAAGTGACCACTCAGAGCAGTAACTGAGTCATGTGTTCCTTGCTTTCCTCGTGGCCAGCCCAGTCTGTATTCACACCACCAAGAATAATTTCTCAATGTCTTAATTTAGCTGTTTTCTACAAATATCTTGCTATTCCAGCAGCATACAAACCCAATGCACCAGCACAAAATTTCCAGATCAGGTGAAAAAGTCTAAAAGCCGTTATAGAAGTATTCAAGGCACTTGTTCTTTCTTTCTTCATCTTTTTACAGTACTTGGAATTGTCTGCAGGGCATTATGCATGCTAGACAAGAGCTCTATTATTTTAATAATAAAGAGCTTATTATTAAAAAAAATGATCAAGGGGTGGTCCACCTGAAATTAATGATAAGGTGCTTCCTTGTTTTTGGAATATAGTAATCCACATAAAATTTACCCTTTTAAGTGTACAGGTCAGTGGCTTTTAGTGTAGTCATGAGGCTGTGCAACTACCACCATTATCTAATTCTAGGACAATTTTATCATCTCAAAAAGGATTCCCCATTCCCTGCTCCTATTAGACCCCATCACCCCATTTCCCCCCACCTTGAGCCCCTACTACTACCAATCCATTTTCTGTCTTCATGAATTAATCTATTCTATATATTTAATATAAAAGGAATCATGCATTTTTTTACTGGTTTCATTCATTAAGCACATATTTTGAAGGAATATCCATGTTACAGCATGCATCAGAACTTCATTCCTTCCTATGAGTGAATAATATTTCATTGCATGAATATGCCTCATTTTTAATCCATTTATTATTTTAATCCATTTGGGTTGTTTCTTTTTTGCTATTACAAATAATGCTACTATGAACATTTATTCATACACTTTTATGCAGATATGTTTTCAGTTCTCTTGGGTATATACCCATGCATGAATAGCTGAGTCATATGGTAACTGTCTGGTTAACCTTTCATGGAAACACTGACTGGCTTTCTAAAGTGGCAGTACCATTTTACGATCCCAATTGGTGGGTTTTAAATCTTTCCCTTAAAGGACCAGAGTTCAAACTAAATTTATCTGAAAATTCCACAGTGAATTTACTCAGCACTGCTATAAAACCTCCTTGCTGGAAAAGTTTTGCCTGCATGCTTGGATGTCAATGCATACATCAAATACTTAATGCTTCATTTCCATTTGCGTCATGGGGTACATGTTCTGTTTTCTTGAGTGCAGGTTCAGTGTTTAAAATTCATAGCACTGTGCAGTTCCCTATCACAATGGTGTACTTCCCAAGTCCCAAAGCAAGCACCTTTTCCTCCTTATAGCAAATAGTTAGATTGGGTAAGACTGTCAAAGACATTTATTTATTTTTTTCTCTACTGCAGTCATTTTTTGGAGTAGGACCATTGTTTCTTTTTTCTTTCTTTCTTTTTTAATTGGCTGATGATTACAATGGCTCACTGTGTGCCAAGGCAGGTAGGACAGGCAGAGTCCAGGAAGCAATCTCTTTACTAATACTCTACATTCGTCACACCCTTGTTAGATTTGTGTCCAATTCTGATCTCTTTATTTCAAAAAGGCATTGTGATTGGAGCAACTGAACTGAGCCCCAAGCAGAGAAGTAAAAACAATTCAAGAGGTGGAAAACAGATGCTCTGAAGGCAGTTAAAGCAATTGTGGTATTTTTGCCTGAAGGAAAGAATGAGGAGTGATTTGATCACAGTCTCCTCCACACAGTTGAAATGGTTTAGAATAGAGAGTGGTGGGTGACAGGGCTTCATGCTCAGAGGGAAACAAATGAGAGGAAATTCTATTTAAATCAAATCAGCAAGGTTCTACCGTTTGAAATGGGAAAAGAATTTCCTCATCTTCATATTATACATTTGACAGAAGGCCATGGATCTCCATCCCTGGAATTCTTCAAAAGGTTATGAAGGAGCTTTGTCTACATTTACCTGCCAAGAATCTTGAGACGTCCTTCACTGCTGTTTCTTTATGATGCTATAAATCAGGAACTACATCTGCTGCATGAAGGCAAAACTGGGTCCATGAACAATTAGATCTGGACCATATAAAGAACAGAGAAAGTCTTACAACGTCACAGTGAAAGTAAACAGAGCATCCTCTCTGCTACATGCCCCTGTTAAAAACAAGCTACGTATTGCACCTTGGAAGGCAGGTGGGCGCATCTGTGGTCAGGCAAGACGGTTACACAACAAGATGCTGCTGCCACCCGACCTGTAAATCCTCTTGGGCTTTGCCTGGTGACAGTTACCCATGGCCAGCGAAGTCCATCTTTCATCACTGCACATAACCCTATTCAGTTGGGTCTGGGAGCTGGTTGGGGTATAGTAGAAAGCTTGGAGTCTGAGCTAACTATGCTGGGAAAGTAAGTTAGTCACTGAGATCAACTTTACCCACTTCGTAAATGGACAATACCACTGTTTCAGATGGTATGAGTTTACGTGTGAAAGGACTTCCTTAAGCATAGCATAGTATTTATGCAGAATGAATCATTAAAGGAAACACATATCCAAAAGTCAAAGTAGAATAATCAATTACTTGGAACTTTATTATTTCTACATCCAATAATAAATGTCCATAACTGGGGTCCTAAAGAACTATACGAAAGGAAAAAATGTATTTAGTGACTTTCCTTAGGTTTCAATGATGAAACAGTATGCTGATTTCCATTCATACGTTGCATCCCCCCATGATGCTACAGAAAAGAAGAGATTCACAGGGCAGAACTGGGGCACTCCTGCTCTTAATCAGGTCTCTTAATCAACAGCTTTAAGACCCCAATAATAATAATGTTAGAGTCTCCTTAATACCCTTCCAAGCATATCTGTAATTTATAATTTTGTTTTGACAAACAGGTATATAAAGGTTCCCATGTCAAATTTCCTCTCCCTGCTGAAATTCTACTCGACCCATAATTTACCTAAGGCTCTTGCAATTGTCTAAATGAAAAGTGCGTCTGGACTATGTCTGTAGAAACAGAGAGAAAATTCTTAGCGATAAAACACATATTTTCTTTTTCTCCTTCTTCTTCCTCTCCCTCTCCCTCTCTTTCTCCTTCTTCTCCCCCCCCCCTTTTTTTTAATACCAGGGATTAAACCCAGGGGTTTTTAACCACTGAGCCATATCCCCAGCCCTTTTTTGATTTTTTGTTTTGAGACATGGTCTCGGCAGGGGAGATACCTGTTGCCAAGGGGGAGCCAATGGGCACACTTGGGTCTGGTGGCCTTTTAATCTCCAAAATCCATTATGCTTTGATAAGGCTGGGTGATGAATATGAATTATCTGCATGTGGATGCTAGTGGGCAGGGAAGGGGGAAGATTATCATTAGTAAAGTCAGGTTGTGACTTTGGTATGATGAAGCATTTAGTGTTTTGCTGGGTAAAGTTTCCACAAGTGGAAACTAAGCTTCCACGAAAGAGTAGGAATACCATTCCCATTTTCTTTTCTTTTCTTCTTTCTTTTTTTTTTTAAGAGAGAAGGGGACAGTGAGAGAGAGAGAGAGAGAGAGAGAGAGGAAAGAGAGAAAGACAGAAAAGAAAGAATCAATTTTATTTAGTTTTTCATGTGACTCTTATTGCTCCAGCACTTCATTGTGTACATGGTGCTGAGGCAGAAAAGTTAGGCAGTGTAGGCAGAACAATGTGGGTTGATAAGAAGAAAGTTAACTGATGCTCATCTTTCCTAAGAGGGCAAAGACATCCCCCAATGCTAATGATGGTCTGACAAGATAGGCCCAGATGCAGACACTCCCTGCTGCTAAGCAAGGAACCACATTCTTTCTATTGGCACCTAAGGCATGGATCAAAGACTGGACCAGAATTCATCACACCTGTGTCCTAGGTACAGGGGCAGGGAAGCAGTGACCAATAGAGGAGAGGACGTCATATAAAAGGGACAAACCTCACTGCCTCATTGGCTCTGTCCCCTTCCCCCACTGTGGAGGAAGTCTGCCCTTTCCCCTATGCTTTACTTTCTATAATAAAATCCGTCTGCTGCGCTTGCCTTGGTGTCCCTCGGTTTCATTCTTCGACTCCGAGAGGACATGAACCCGACTCCATATCACCAGCATCAGTGCTGGGGTTTGAACCCGCATCCTTGTGCATGCCAGGCAAGTGCTGTAACCACTGAACCACTGCTCCAGCCCCACCATTCCTGTTTTCAACCTAAGAATGGTTGGGGTGCTGGGCCTGGCAGTGCACACCTGTCATCTCAGGTATTCAGGAAGCTGAGGCAGAAAGCATCTCGAGGAGGCCCTGGGCAACTTTGTGAGACTTGTCTCAAAATAACAAATAAAAAGGACTGGGGATGTAGTTCAATAGTAAAGCACCCTGCATTCACTCCCCAGAATCACAGAAAACAAACAAAAAAACCCAAATGGGAAATACTTATTCTTATGTTATTTATTAGTGTAAAAAAAAAAACCCTTCAGATTCAAAAAAAGCAATTAGTAACAACTAGTTAGGGTTGACGTTCTTCCTCAAAGTTTAAAATGCAAACATACCAGTTCATCCTTACATGTTTCACAGGAATGAAGGGAGGAAAAAAAAAATCAATGAAATGAAGATGTAAATTCAATAAAAGAAAACACACGCTAGTAAGTTCACCGGAAATATATCTTCATCCATCAACTAATTTCTGATGTTTCTCTGGTAGGTAGGGTTCCAGCTGCAAGCATTGTCCTTACAACTACATGGGTGGAGGGGAACTTCTTATCATGACACCACTCCAGAACACACTCAGGAGAAGCTCGACCCCTCGAAAGCTCCAATTTCTATGAACTTCCAAATTTACATTTAGCATCAGTCAAGAAGGGATTCCCGCTGGCTGCTCTCATTCATAACCACCTTTCATCAGAGAGAAGCAGTGGGAAGCAAACCTTCACAGTCCCAGCCAGGCGCAATTTAGGGGTGAGGTTCAGAAGAAAGCAGAGAGGCTATCATAGAGACATCCACTGGAATTTGAAACACCATTTCCTGTTCAAAAGACTGAACTCTAGCTAAGTGCTTAACATGACACCCCAGCTCCTAAAGTAACAGTGTCCTAAACATAATCACATCCTTCAGTCTCAGGTGATAAACTTAACACTTTCTCATGTTTGTCTGGAATCGCTCAGCATCATTTGCTGTAGATGTGAGGCCTCTTTCATGGGAATCAGCATCTTCATTTGGTTTCCACATGAATAATTCTTGGAAGCTATAAAGTCTTTGAAGGGTATCTATTTTTGCCTTGAGGTCTGGTGGCCCCACAGTTCACATGAACCTCACAGATGCAAACTATCTAAGCATGACTCATCTAGACCTACAGCGTTCCCACTGAAGGGAGGTCTCCTAGTGTGTGGGGTTTCTGTATTTACATTGCTTATGTGTTTATTTGTAGTTAAAATTGTTTTCACAAGTCTAAGGAATTGAAAGATGATCTACAATGCAGATTTATGGAGAATTAACCCAAAACTCAGCTTTTTAACTGAATCAGTATTTGTTGTACCTTGGCAGAAAGACATAAGCTTTGCCAAAACTTCAAACTTTGTATCTTTCCGCCTACATAATTGTAATCATTTCGCTCCCCACACTGATTACATTTTATTTAAATCTTTAAACGAGGAGAAAAGAAAGCTGCATCTGATCCAAGAGAGGTCTCATAAGTTGGGAGCCATCTGACAGCTGGAGGGATATCTCTTTAGATGCTGAAGAGGTGAGGCCACTTCTCAGAATGATTTTTTTTTTTTTTTTTTTTTTTAAGAGAGAAGGACATGGGGCTGGAGCGGTGGCTCAGGGGTTATGGCGCTTGCCCGGCATGCACAAGTATGCAAGTTCAAACCCCAGCCCCACGTACACAACTAAGTGTCAGAGCAACAAAAGCCATGTGAAAAACTCAATAAAAAAATTGATTCTCTAAAGAGAGAGAGAGAGAGAGAAGGACAGTGTTACAGAGAGAGAGAGAATCAATTTTTCCCCAACAAACCAATATAATATATTTGTATTCTGAAAATTAGATTTAGCCCATAGAGCCCCCCAATTACCCACCATTGTCCCTCCCCCCTACCCCCTTTCCAATACATCTCTATGAATACCTTAGGTTGTGTGTCACTACACCTTTTCAGGGTTTAATACATGAGAGTTGACCTCCTTTCGCAATGGCCAGGGTCTAGTTCCAGCCTCCACAGATGAGTGAAGACATTTGACCCTTGGTTCTCTGGGTTATGTTGACTTCACTTAGCATGATTTCTTCCATAGCCATCCATTTACCTTCAAAGGCTGCAATATCATTGTTTCTAATTGCTGAGTAGAACTCCAGAGAATCAATTTTTATTGAGTTTTTCACATGGCTTTC